>JAFBJY010000123.1:0-145040 GCA_016801885.1 Toxotes chatareus | reverse complement strand
TGAGATAAGAGGTGAAATGCCGCCTTTCAAAAGATTGACCGCAATCTCCACACAAGAGATTGAGAAAGTCCGCCAGAAGTGAGCGAGAATATCTACGACGCTTTCTGAGGCGAAGCCAGGGTAAGCAAAGCTTTGAGTAAAGGGACTGTTCTTTTTTATAAGCTAATCCGAGCATGATGAGGAGGAGGAATTTATATGGGTTTTGGGCAGTAAACCGTCAGCCACTGACCAGGAAGCATCCCTGTCCTCCAGTCTGTACTATTTCTGGGCAAAAAAAAAAAAAGGCTTTTGGGGAAGGAAAGATCTGATGAGCTAATACATTCACCTGTAATTTATCCCCAGGATTTTTGAAGAGCACACTGAAATTACTATTTAGAACTGGATAGATGCGGCTGTATTTAATTTTCGATGAAATACATTTGAAGTGAGTATCATGACGCTCATACGTCTATGATGTGTAAAAGGTGTACAACTTCTAACCAGCTTCCAAGATGGTCAGAGGTCTGAAAAATAACATGATCCTGTAATAAATGGATGACTTCCTGCTCGGGAGAAACAGGTTGTTATCTTCTAAAAGACCAGCAGACTCCTTCAAACAAATTTAATATTTTATTAGTCTTTTGCAGCTCAGCATCCTTAGATTGAAAAGGAAGTATAAATCCACACTACATTTTCAGGTACAATATTTATAACATCTTTTAAATTCTCTAAAGCACTTTACAAAATAGGTTTTTCCACAACACGCTGGGTCCCACCACCAGACAGCAGGAACATCAAGCTAAACGGACGTCTTTTTGTCATACACCACTCCTTTTTTCTGGAATGCTGAATTTTTCAGTCAGCAGTCTCTTTTTATCCCCAGCAATGTTTTGCTGGCGGATATGAATCACCCTTCCTCTCCTAGACTAGTCTGAATAACCTTCCACCTGCTCTTTCACAGTAGTAAGAGTTTACTCGCTCGCTGCTCTAAAGGTCTGAGTGATACCACTTGACACGCATCACTACCCTCTTTATCATTTCTGGTTTTCAGGGCATAACTTTTAGGACCAAGCGGTGTATTCTTGAATGCTGTCACCTCTGACTCATCTGTCAAATCCCCAGATAATGACCCAAGACAAGGGGCTCTCCCTCTTTCACAGAATAAATCTACGCTGTCGGTGTCTGTATAGAAGGACCTGTCTCCCTAATTTAGCTGAATCCACCCATACTAACTGAAGGCCAGTACGTGAAGCGAGGCGTGAGGCGGTGGTGAAAACAGTGATAAAAACATTATTGGATCTACCGGAAATTTTATTTGCATCATTCATAGTATTTCACTGAACCTTAGCAGTTTTGGCAGCGTTTGAGAAACTAAAAATGCATAACCCAATACTATCCTGAAAACTGTAAAACAGAAAAACTGCTCCGGGTCACTGACTATCTCGAGTTCATCATAATGTTGGTTCTTTGAGCAGGCTACCCCAGAAGCTAATGAGGCAAAGCTTAGACACCTGTCTCCTGGCGGGGTTTGATTCTATTTGCAACATACCCTAATTTAGTACCAATCATGGCGACATTGATTTTTTCTCGAAGCTTTCACTCACATCCACACCCGCGCCCCACTCCTGAAGTACCCAGAAGCCTCCTACTTTCCTTTCAGAGAAAGTATGTATATAGTGACATAAAGATGGAATTGCTACATCTGTCCAAAGTGCCACACGTCGTTAATGCCTGTAACTCTGTAGCTTCCAGGCGTCATGTCCGCTTGCACTTTAGTGTCATCAGAAAGTACTTGTGTGTCTCAACTACATAGCTATGAGTCCTGCCTCCGTAAAAAAGGAAACTTGACATGGGGAGAGAGGGTTCCAGGGCTCGAAAGCGTTAATCGCTTTCACCCAGGATGAAGCAAGCAGCTATCTCTGACCAATCATGTCTCTCATCACCAGCGTGATCGGTGATGCATAGTTTTTAAAGTCTTTATGTCTTTCTTGCATCTAGCTTCATGCCAGCAGCTTCATAAAGGAGGCTCCTGTGAGGCATATAGCGCAAGGGTTAGCTTGCAGGTGGGGACAACTGTGATAAAGCATCTAGAAACTCCTACATACTTTACACCGTCAATTTTAGGCATAACTCTCTACAAAGAAATGAGGCCTATTGTTTTCTCTGTTTTACATATACTGGGTAAAATCATTTCATACCATAATCCTAATTGCATTTGAATAGTTTTACACTGACGCCCCCGTAGTAATTCAGTCAAATGATGTGGCTAAGAACTTAGAGGCAGGAAATGGTGAGAAACACTTCTTTAAGTACAGGAAGAGGCCATAGTCACGTCAAGGAAAGGGTCCACCCTGCATCTTTGAGTCCTTGGTTCTGAATCTTGCACATCTCTAACAGGATAAAGGATATCGTTTACAGTAGTGTAGGCATCTTTCTCTGTGTTAAAGATGCCCTGAAAGTTGCTTCCCCATACCAACTTTAAACTCTGTCTATGTAATGTGTTGCGCCTGTCATGCAAATTCATAATCACAAGCGAGGAGGTAGGGTCCGGCGTATCCCAGGCGCTCAACATGAGGCAGAAACTTTGTGAGGAAGTTTTGCTTGTTTCTGGTCGCTAAAACCTAAGGCTCTTAGGTATGATGCTTAGAGACATGGTGAGAAAAACATACCTGAGTCAATGAATCTTTGCACTGGAAATCAGGGTCTGTGGAACTCTGGGCTGTATCAAAGGCATGATGACATGGAGAAGGTTTGTAACCCAGTTCCACAAGTGCAGTTGAGGATCAGCTAGCTACTGGAAACCTCAAGGCGGTATCAGAGCTATAAACACAGGCTCCCTGGTAAAAGGAGGTCTACAGAAATGCAGGAGGAAAAGTCTCTATACAGTCCTAGTAAGTAGAGGCCCACTCTTTACTCCTTCCACGCTTTTGGTACAGACCAAGCTAAGGGACGTGCACCCCTTCCTTGTCAACAAAGTGCTCAAAATCATCCAAAAATCAATTTCTCATCAGTAACTCCCTGTCACCTGGCGGGAGGCTGGATGTAGCATTGGTGCTGCTCTCACACTCAGTCAGCCAAGGGGCTACTTTTTCCCCACAGATGTGAGAGTACTTCAGAGGACAGGTGTGAGACTTTGCTCTTTTGCAGCAGGAACAGTGTACAGAATTTTACAATCCTTGCATATTTTAATCATACACTTGTAAGTACTAAGTTGCTTTCTTCTACCCTTCTTGCCAGAGGCTCTTTGTGTTTCAAAAGCACAAAGGCGTATATCATCCTACATGGCCCCGCCCAGTCCTGGGTAGTATACTGCAGCTGAATTCTCCAACTGGACAGAGGTCACAGCAGACAGAGCAGTAGCTAGGGGCAGCCAAGTGTGTGAGAGTTTTTCAAAGGTTTAGTAATAATACTGCGACACGTCTAGCACCAGAAAACCTTTCAGATTAAGTATACCATAGCATGGATTTTTGGAATAAAAGCAAAAACAGAGGATTTGAACAATCAGAAAAGTCAGTCTCAAAATGAAAGAGGGGGACACTCATCTGTAGTCCCTGTGAAAAGACCACAATTTTACGTCTGACAATATTTTCAAATTTTCCAACATTGCTAAAGGTCACGGACGTCTGTCTGCTCAGACCTGCGGATGTTGCAACTCTCTCCCTGGTTCTACAGCCTTGTTGATAGTGACCCGGGGTTTGTATTGAGGTAAGCTAGGCAGATGGCCGAAGCAGAGGCGATCGTCACTACTGTAGTGGTACATACAGATAGCGTTCTTCTTTCTGGATGATTTCACAGTTCAAATTTTGTGCAGTTATAAGTGCTGACACCCCGTTGGGATTTCTCTCCACCTGGACGGTTAATTCCAGGTCATCATCTGAGGCTATATATATCTGCGTTGTATTGTACTAACACCAGCAGACCATAAAAGGTGGGAAGGAAAGCCATCCCTGCTTTCATGAACAGTCACTGGGAGATGTGCTGATGCACACTTTCCCCTTTCAACTCTAGCTGGATCACGTCATTTTAGCACAGCATTTGATTTTGCCTCCTCAGCCAGGTCTCAGAGGATGCTCATAACGTCTATAAAAATTGTGCAAGATCGGGTACATTTTCCGGGAGGGGCCAGGCGAAGATAATGTCTTATTTCTCGAATTATTTAAAGAAGTCGGCGGGTAAATACAGTTCTGGAAGTGGATGGAGGAGGAATCGTGGGGATTCTAAAATTTCCCCCTGGATACTCTGGAACAGGGTCTGTCTCTGATGATGAGGTGCCGGCGATGCTGTATGGCATCCTTGACGGGTGGAGCTAGGGGTGAGCGATGCTTTGAAGAGCATTTTCTAAGGGGCTTATAAAATATTTCTACCTAGGTTTGGAGAGTTTGCTGCCGCAAACAAAACTACAGAATGCTGGAAACATTTTCTAATGGTTGAAAGTAATTCTCTGCACCAGAATTTTCTGAAGCATTTAACATTTATTTGGTAGAAACAGGTGGAAGAGGATTATTCAGCTCTTCTACAATTTCTTCTAACTCATTCAGAATAACTATGAACTCTTTATCCATTTCTTTTTTTTAAAATAAACCAAAATGAAATTGAAAATGCTATTCGTTATTGATATTAATATTGATATTGATATTGACCACTATGATCCCTCCGTGCAGAACCGAACCAGAACTATGGCTGGAAGCAGAACGGAACTATGAGGACTGAAATCCTCTTTTAAATTGCATGGGTTCCCCAGATCTTCAACCGTTTGTCCGATATCCGATCAACTTCTGGCTGCTGATTGGCTGGACTGGCAGGTTCAGGCTCTGTAAACATATACTGAGATAATAATATTATTTAAAACTCTACCCAGAGCAGATGTTTCTTGTGAAATCCTTAACCAAGAGGGAGGTTGAAATTATAACTGGACATGCATGCACACAAAAATAATTGGAATGCATTATTTGAATTCATTTTTTAAAAAGCCCGCACATGAATTGCTCTTTAAATGTATTCTTGTTAAGTTGCAGTGACCTCCATGACTCTAGGAAGGCGTGCGGTCTCAAACATTAGCGGAAAATTCTAACACGGCATGCCCCCTCACCCGACCTAAAGTGTATGGGAGTCTACAACATTGCATATTGACCGTTTGATATGTGTGTGTGATACTTTCTGGAGCTACAGCCAAATGTTTACATCAAGCACATCTAAATGTTCTATCAAAGCACACAAATGTTCACATCAAACGCCCCCTAATTTATTTATATTTGTTTATATATGTTTCATATTGTCTTGAAGGGAATGAAAAACAATGAAGGGGGGGTAGGATGAATGGAGTGATGTCAGAAAAGGGGTGGGGGATACAGTGGGAGGGTCTACGAAGTGATGTCATATGGGGCATGGGGGGGTTGGGACGTGACGTCATCAAGGGGCAGGATTTACTCCCACGTGGTGGAGGGTTGGGGGGGATCATAAATTAGGGTCATAAATCACCTTTTGGCATAAGGGTGTACCCTTATTCTCTCAAAAATATAAACTGTGTAACTAAGAAACATTTCCAGCAAATGAATATCATCAGATGAGGACCTGGGAAATGGAGAAACATGACAGATGATTCTAGAAAAATATACAGTTGTAGGAAGCAAAGGAAACAAGAGAAGAAGCCTTTACAAAAACAAGCTGATTTTACTGTTCGTGCTGATGCTGATGTGCATTTTCACTTTGCAGACACACACATCTCTCCTCTCTACTTTCACTGCTCTGGGTTTCAGTTACATGGAAAGTGGAGCCCAGAATATGAGGCTGATGCTCTGATTTAACAGGAATCCACTATGGCTGCTAAATTAATTTGCCATGGTCACTCGTTGAAGAACCCCCTCCTCCAGGCATCACCATCTCCTAATAATCTGACCAAATGCTAAAGTATCTCAGTGAATATTAGTTTGAATCATGAGTCTGTGTATTTATGTATTTTAATGTTCATAATGGTTTTTAAATCTCATATTCAGTACAAGTCTTTTTAAACAAGTCTTTTAAAACTTATTGACAAAATAAATCTGTGGCTCAAACATTTATAGTTGTGTGAAGTATATTGTAAATCTTTTCATCCTCCATGTTGGATGTTTATGTCTATATCAGGAATGATGATCTTTCTGAATCTGAAGAGCTTTGTTGGAATCAGCTTTACTTATGGTAAAAGTATATGTGGCAGATCTCTATTGATTTTTTTTTCCTTTCATATTTTTGGATGGTCAGGATTTTATTTTAAGAAAAAAAAATCAAAGTAAAGTTAGAACAGAAAGGAGATAATGACAGTGGTCAGCATCATGAGGACAAAGGGTTGAAGGCTCAGTTAACTCCACTTGACAGAGATTTATCTCTGTACCTCAGAGGTCAGATTCACAATTGATTTTCTTGACTCCATGTTTCCAAAGGAACAACTCTCTGAAACACTAAATCATTTCCTGAAGTACATGACACCATAGATGATCTGATACATGGAGTAGACTGTGAGATCCTCTGGTTAATGCACCTGTGCACATTTTTATCTCCCTTATCAATAAAATCTCTGCCTGAGATAATCTCTCTTCCACATGTCAGACCTGCTGCTGTCAGTCAGGAGAGATTAAGATACTTTTTTGTGCCAAACTTCACTCAACCTCTGATATTTTCTCTTTTTCTTTGGAGATGGCATCTCAAATAAAATTTCTTCTTTTAATAATTATCACTACATTTTAGAACACATCACATGTTTTAACCTCCAAATTATAGTGAACTGCTTTATTCTCAAATGCAACCAGTTTATCAGACTCAGCACTGAACCACATTACCTGCATTCTGTGGACAAGTGAATTGTCATCAGATGTGACAAATTCAATGTGACTCCTGCTGCAGGAGGTTGTTAAAAGGACAAGAAGGAGAGAGAAAAACAAAGTTAATATCAGAGTGTGAAAGTACAAACATGGTGTGAAACTGTTTGGAGCTGCTCGTGTTTTCTTCTCTGAAATGTCAGTTTTGAGAACAGCCTGCTCCAGACAGACAAACATCATTCACCATGTCAAACTCCTTCCATTTCATTGTGATTGGTTTAACTGTTCTTCAAGAGAAGTTCAGTGACTTAGAAATTCTCTTGTATCCAGTCACTGATTTGTGCTTTTTAATCAAATTGTCTCAGAGAGACTCAGTGTTGTTCTGTCTTTATGGTGGAAAGTTTCTCTGCTCACTCACCAAAAGCTGGATCCTTCAGATGCAGGTGTATTTATACTGCAATCACTTGAAAGCCCTTGACTGCACACAGGTGATCTCCATTTATCCAATTATGTAACTTTTCAGACCAACTGGCTGCAGCACTGATGTTTTAGATGTGTCCTGAATATTTTGTGTTTTATGTGTTTTAATAATGAATTCAAATCACTTTATAAAGATCTGTTTAACTTTGTCATTAAAGGGTCTTTTTTCTGTTTGGAAGTGTTAAATAAATTAAATTCCCTTTGATTCAGTGTTATGTCGTTACGCAACATTGAGTCAAAGGGAATTTAATATAATTTCCAAGGAGGGGAAACACCTGCACTTTAAATCAACAGCTACACAATGACATGAACATTTAACAGAAAAAAGAAGAATATAAGCATTAATCCATTTAGATAAGAAACTATAGGTTTTAGTGACACTTTCCAAAGTAAGCGAGTTGTTCTCTCTCACACACTCCTTCTCTCTCTGTTCTGGCCTCTTAAATAAAGCTTGATAAGCAGTGGCAGTTATTTATATGGTAATTCACCAAAGAAACACATCACACATACTTAGGATTCAGTAGAATGGAAATGAGATTTGTTCTGTGACTCAGAATATGGGTATTTGTGTGAGTGTGTGTGTGTGCGTGTGTGTGTGTGTGTGTGTGCTTCTTAGCCTAAATTCATATTATATTGGACTCAGTGGAGGATTTTTAAGAAGTGTGACATCTCTTGGTAACACAGATTTGTCATGAAGCCAGAAATCAGATTTGTGGCCATGAACAGGGCTCAGTAAACTCGACTTTACGTCTGGTTCAGTGTAGCTGCCTGACAAACTCTCCACTGGTTAAATGAAGTGATTCAGTTACACTGACATTAAACAGCTGTGAGCTTCAGCCAGTGGGATGTGAAGAGGAAGCAGCAGATGAAACACTGCTCTTAAGGCGAGTGACATACAGTGGCTACAGGAAGTATTCAGACCCCTTCAGTTTTTGCAGACTACAATGTCGTAGATTTAATTTTAAATAGAAAAAATCACCATTTTTGTTCATCAATCAGTATAGATAGAAAAATGAGCCTAATTCACATTTCGTTAATTATCTATTTGAATTTTATTTGTTTTTGTAACTTAACAATAGGATGAAAAAATACACCATAAAAACTTCTCTCTTCACCATCTTTTAGTGGAGAGCTTGGTACAAAGTCATGATAGGAGCCGACAGTCTCTACCTCCTTCCTCGTTTTTCTGGGAGAACCTCCCTTGTCTTTCTTGTTTGTCCCCTGTTTGTCTGTGTTCTTATCTGTGTGTGTCTCGGCCTGGGTGTGGTTGACTTACTTTCGGTTTCCCACCAGAGCTCCTGCTCACCTGTCTGCAATCACCTCATCAGCCACACCCTCAGCCTGCAGTGTATTAACACCACTTCTTCTCTCACCATGTTGTCAGTCCACAGTAGTGGTAAGACTCCTGTTAATGATAATGTTTGATGTGGGCAGGTGGATAAAATTTAGAAAGTCCTGACCTAAAGAGATCAGCCCATGGTGTGGGGGTGCAGAAGGTCCATGGTATACTGTGGAGCCTGGATATGTAACAGTCACTTCTGCACAATGAACTTCAGTGATGGTTTAGGAATTCAATTTTCTTAGAAGTCAGCACATTGTACAGGGACAGTGATGATACACCTGGATGTGTTTTCATCCAAAATAAAAATACTACCTTCTTCAACTAATACTGTGTGTCAGCTTTAGGGGAGTCTGAAGACGCTGCACCACCAACAGTGTGAGCTGCACACACTGAATGTGATATTTCACTGTTCTTGAATTAAACATTGTGACTTTTGAAGTCCTCATATTAAAATGTGAAGTTGAAGGACCTGAAAAGTAAAACACAAAAGTGTAATACAAAACCCATTCAAATAGGATTTTCCATTGTGTTGGCTTGTAGTCACATCAAGTCATGATATGAATGGTCACTAAAACTCAAATGTGATGGAACAGTGAAAAAGGGTTTTTCCACTTTTCTGCACAGCAAATGAAGTTGTTGATCTGAGCTTCTACTAAAGCACTGCCAACTCACGGATAACTACAATCAATATTCCTACAACTTTTTCCTCCCAGCTAAGCAGGAAAAGTTTGGTTTACATTATCAGTAACATAAACACAGCTCTGATATGGCTGTAATTGATCAGTAAACAGTGACATAAGGCTGATATCCCAAAGTACAAACAAGAGCACAGGAGTGAGTCTAAACTCCAAACTGTAGAGACTGAGGTACAAGAAGCTGCAAAAAGTCCAAAGAGCTGAAAACAGAGAGATGTTTTAGAACAGAGCTTTCTCCTCTAATCTTCAGCATAGATACAATGTTTAGCTACTGAAACACACAGCTAAGGACAGGAGAATGTTAAGAGTTGGCAATGGCCGGCTGTGTTACCAAGCATCGGAGTCACAGCAGCAGTGCAGCCATCCCCTACTACCCTGGAACATTGTGTTCCCAGAATGCAGCTTTCTTTACTTGTGGTTCCTATGGGTTTTTAAAGGGTTTAAAAAATTTTCCCCGGGGGGGGTTTCCCCTCCCCTCCCCCCGGGCACAAAAAAAACCCTTTTTTCCCCCGGGGGAAATTTTTTTGGGGGGTTTAGAATTAAAAAATTGAAAAAATTTGGGGGTAAAAAGAAAAGAGGGAATTTTTTTCAGAAATTTTTTCCCCAAAATCCAATTTTAAAATTTTTTTGGGGGTTTTTTTTTTCCCTTTAAAAAAAGAAATTTGGGGGGGAAAATTGCCGGGGGAATTGGAAATTTTTCGATGCCCATCCCCCTCCCTCAGATATCAGGCTCCTACTGTGGAAAGATCTCCATATAGAGAATGGGAGGCAGAGCTCCCTCAGATATCAGGCTCTCTGCACTGTGGAAACATCTACTAGTTTGGGTCTTGAGGCAGAGCGCCCTCTCCATGTTTAAGAGGAGGCTTTAAAACTTTCCCTTTGATGAACCTTATAGTCAGGGGCTGAGTAAGGCTTTCCTGGACCAGAGCCACTAGTTGACATGCTGCTATAGGTTCAATTGCTGGAAGGGCTTCACATGATGCACTCTCCTCCTCTCCCTCTCCATCTGTACACATTCCATGTCCCGGTAATGTATGTTACTAACTTGGCTTCTTCTCTCTCTCCCATGGTGTTGTGCTTTCTCGTCTCTGCAGTTACTTCCGCCTCCTTAGCTGCAAAGAGTCTGGATCTGTAGCTGCAGGCAAATCCATGCTGTTCCACATGCAAATGTGGCATCTGGAATGTAGTTGAGTGGTTAGTTCCACAAAACGCATTCCTCAGCTTTCAGCGTAGTATGGAAGAAAGCCTGGAAGGAATCGAGAATAAAAATATGCATTCCCTTCTTGGGCAGTGTGTTGGATTTTACAGTAAGACATTCACACAGCATGTTGAGGATGTGAGGTCTGTCCACTCAAAGCGGCAACAAGCTTGGGGAATTAAGTTGAGGCCTGAATAAATGTGACTTGTTCCTTTGCAGAATGAGTAAGTGCGTTATGTTGGCAAAGATTATCTCAGCAGAAGGTTACAAGATGGACAGTAAGGAAATAGCAGGCCAGTACAAAGCGCTTAGGATAAAACCTCCTACAAACATTAAAGAACTGCACAAACTTCTGGGTTTCTTGGGTTATTAGTAGGCCATGTGCAGGATTTCTCTTCGTCATACCAAAATGTCTGTATGATCTCCTCTCAACAGATGTAACCCCAAGTCCCGGAAGTCCAAAGCCTACACTGATCTGGTCTGCAGGGGGTAGGACAACTCCCCCGCACAACAGCCAGAAATCATTGATGGAATGATACCACCAGAAAGCTTTGAACTATCTAGTCGATGTTCTGACTAATCCACCTGTAATGCTACATCCGAGGTTTGAAGATCCATTCATTCTCCATATTGATACTTCAGAATCAAAGGACTGGAGCAGATCTTGTATCAGAGGCAGGAAGGCAAACTTAGAGATTATTGGTATGGCTCAATGCAACGTTGACACCAGCGAAAAAACTACCGCTTACATTCCAGGCAAGCTTGAGTTTTGGCACTCAAATGGGCCTGTTACGGACAGGTTCAGAGACCTTTATTTGTTTTATGCCCCTCTGTGACAGTGTGTATAGTGATAATAACCTCTTCTGTTACTTATGTTTTGAGCACAGCTGAAACTGAATGCGACTGGACATTGTTGGGTGTCTGAGCTTGCAGACTTCAACATAACATTGAAGGTACCATCCAGGAAAAACAAATCGTGGATGCAGATTTCATGTCCATACACCACCTGTGAAATATGGACTCTTTCATGGTGAGGTGCACTGAGCAGTGCTCACTCAGAAGTGTTAAGTGCAATATTCAAATACAGTTGAAACCACCCGAAACAACAGGAAGTGAGACTGAGTCTCAGCAATCACCTGCAGCCCATATGTGCAGGAGAGATAGCTGCAGAAAGTCAATGAGACATAAAAAGTAAACATCAGAGGAGTTACTCCAGGCACAGCGGCAAGATCCTGTCATATCTCAAGTGCTCCAGTTGAAAAAAGCTGAAAAAAACAGATGAGAGGGTCATGCATAGGGAAACAACAAAAGCTAAGCAACTGCTTTACATGAATGGGAAAAGACTGTATGTTTGTCAAGAGGGCTTGTTGAAGCACAAAACAGCAGCTTGGACCCAAATTACACTCCCAGAAAAATACAAAGAGCTGGTATAAGGCAAATACTTTCACTGTGAAATGGGACACCGGGGGTAGAAACGTGTCTTTACACCTTGCTAGGCAGCAGAGATTTTATTGGCCCTGGGATGCAGAAAAGACATTCAGTTTTTTATAACCTAAGTCTGTAAATGTAACATCCAGAAAAAACTCATGTTGTGCAGAGCAGAGCCCCAATGTAATCATAATACCTGCTACAGCCCATTCGAATGGTTTCTATAGACTTATCTTCACCTGGAAAAAAAGCAGGGGGGTATGAGTATATTCTAAGTGATTACATGACGAATTTCACTACAAAGTTTGCTCAGGCCTACCCTACCCGTAACAAATCTGGCAAAACAGCAGCAGAAAAAATCTTCAATGAATTTTTAAGCTCAAATTTGGCTTCCTGCAAAAATACATCATGATCAAATTAAAGAATTTGAGAACCAGTTGTTCAGGCGACTACCAGAAGTACTCTGGAGTGAGATCAACTCAAAAACAACTCCCTATCATCCACAAACAGCCACGAAAGATTTAATCGCACACTGTTATCTATGCTGCGGACAGCAGGACGAGGAAGAAAAAGGAAGTGGAGTGACTATGTGAATAAAGTTGTGCATGCTTACAACTGCTTACGACTCAGTGAGGGCAACAGGATATTCTTTTCTTGCTTGCTTTGGAGAAACCCCTGTTTGCCAACTCGACTTGATCTTTGGAATTAATAAGGAGGAAATATTTAATTCACAGCAGGAATATGCCAAAAAATGGCAGCAGCAAAATGAAAGAGGGCAGTATGACATTGCATCCGTCATCAAAAAAAAGAACAAGAGGAAAGCATATTATGACCAAGAGAGGCAAAGTTCAGTGCTTTCCCCCAGGTGACTGAGTCCTTGTAAATATGTCAGGCGTGGGGACCAGGGAAATTGCGTTCATACTTGAAGGAAGATCAAATACCGTCATGTAGTCTCCACAAAAGTGCAAGAGAAAGCCCAGTCTATGAAGTGAAACCTGAGCATTAGGTACAGGGAGAGGCAGAATCTCCATCGCAACATGTTAATGCCAGTGCAATGGCACCTTTGGCACGAGGACCCAGCTCAAAGCACTGTGAGGAGTGGCATTCTTCACAGAAGAAAGACAGAGACAATAGACTAAATGAAGCATCAGAGAGGACTCAGAGAGTTCAGAGGGGGAGGTTCATTATTGGGCTTTTCGACTGGGAGGCACCATCACCACCAGCCTGGAAGACAAGCCTGCCCTGGCCACCCAGTCCTCCTAGGGCAGTGAACCTCTAGCTTGAACTTGATGCTGTAGCCTGAGGAATTCAGGATGGAAACTCCAGCACAAACGCCAGACAGACAGTGACTTGAGCGGAAGAAGTCCCAACTGGACGCTGACACTGAAGAGATCCATGAAACTGTCTCAGTCTGTAGACCCACGGTGTCAGCAGGGGCCAGAGGCTTCTGACATGCAACCACGTGAGGTCAGCAGAGAGAGCGACTCTAAAGGGGCATTGACTTATGAAACGTTGGAGTCATCCTACTCTCATTACAGCATGTGGTGGGTGATCACTTAATCCACAACATGGCAGAATATACTGGCACCAGTCTATGGATGGCCACAATTATCTAACCACCTCCACGGAAAATATTTGGAAGACACATCTGGTTCCTCCTATCCTTGTCCCTGCAGGATATTACTGAAGGAAATGTAATGGGCTCACTATGGACTGTTGCAGATTATTCTGGGAAGAATGGACACAGTAGCATGGACCAAGTATGAACTGCGTAGTTACTGTCTGTTACAGATGTCATAGGACGATAAGGAAGGAAAAGGAAATTTGAAAATTTGTTTTGAATGTAATGTGAAGTCATCTACAGTGATTTAAGTGTTTTGTTCACTTACATGTAAAAAAACACAAAAAAAAAAAAAACTACTCCCTATGGGTATGTAACTCAAGAGAGTTCACAGCCTGAAATTCTGAATATTGTTCTGCAGGTTAGTTAAGGCCTTGGGAACAGGGGTAAATGGAATGTTTCAGAAGTATATGCTTAAGGAAAGATAAGTCTCTATGGAGTATACGTGTTGTTGAGTAATGGCAAAATGTTTTTTATTTCAGAGTATGATAATGGGCATTGTGCCATTGTTAAGTACTACTGACTTGAGACTTCTTAAGAGTGAAACACTGTGGTGTTACTTTGATAGTGGAGCATTGATAAGAGGTTCTAGGGAAGAAAGCCATTGCCATTGTGTGACTTGTTGCATCTGGAGATGCGTTAACTAGTAGTACAGTTGGTATCATGTTTATTAGTGGTAGAGTTACTCTATATACTAATGTGAATGTTGAGAACATTTATTTTGCAGGGGAGGATTGTAGCATCTGAAGAAAGGGAATATTTCTGTTTTTTTAAAGGTAACACATGCCTAGGATTACTTGTTATAAATTGCGAGCCTGGCATTTCCATCAATTATATTGTTTGAGCGATGTATCATAGCAATGTCTACACGGTAGGGGCTCAATTTAACATGGGCAGAAAATTTCTGCCAGAGAAAAGTGCAAAGGGTTTTTTTGGCAGTATTGGTCATGTATGGGTAGAGGCGAGCAGTGCCTGGCGGTACCGAC
Source organism: Toxotes chatareus (assembly GCA_016801885.1). Lineage (NCBI taxonomy): Eukaryota > Metazoa > Chordata > Actinopteri > Toxotidae > Toxotes > Toxotes chatareus. The sequence goes on along the minus strand of JAFBJY010000123.1, from coordinate 130,517 downwards.
ATCTTGGTTGTAATGTTTGTGCTTTGGGTTCTGCCGGTGGATAATAATAAAAAATGTTTTTTATACACCATGCACTGTTGTGGGCTGATGGTGTAACACAAAGCACTGGTGGTTGATCTTCAACATAAATAATAAAAAAGATTTGCTTGGAGGCCGCCTGTTTCAACTATATAGTCAGACTGCTGAAACCTCATGTTTGCTTCTTTTGAACTTTGGAAGTCCCCTTTTACACAGGTCATGGACTGTGGATTTTATGTGCTCCATCATTTAGGAGGATCCAAAGCAACAACCACAAATGATTTCAATTTACATAAAAAGCATGTGAATGTTTTGAACATGTGAAGTTAAAAAGACAAAGTTGAAAAAAATAGGCACTTTTCCTTCTTACAAATATATAATACTTTGAACCAAAATGGAAACCTAAGTTGACAATATGAAATCTCACATACACTCAGCATAAATAAACTGAACATGTACTGAAACCTTTGGGCTGAAGAGTTCTTGTGTGATTAGACATCATACCAATTTAACAAACTTATCCCGCTGAACTGAAACACTGACATGAACTACTAAACATGTATTGACTTAATGAAAACCTTGAAGTTGATCTGGACTTCTTTCCTGTATTTCTCTTGTCCTTGTAACAGCAGTAGCCCTCCCTTCCTGCTCGGCTAATTGTGCGAAATATCTGAGTGCTTCTTTTTCTTCCTAAATCATGAGCAAGTCCTGTCCAGTCCAATTGGGTTTCTGCTCCTGTTTGACTTCTAGACTTGTCTCTGGCTGTGTCCCTTACTGCAGCCTCGACATCAGGCTTAAATTTTGTACATCAAAGGCTCAAGGAAACCCCCCCCGTTTAGATGTAAAAAAGCCATTCGAATTGTGTCAGGTGTTTGGGGCGACAAAATCATTTGAATCTTATGGAAAAAAAGGAATTTGGGCCCCAAAATTCTTCTTTTTTTCCCTGAAATCTGTGAAAAAAAGCGGAAAAAGGCGTCCCCATTTTAGAAAATAAATGCTAACAGTACTTAAAATATGATTGACATGAAGGACACTCAAAAGCTTTCTGATTTGGAAAACCAAGTTATCTCTTTAAGCAACATCCGCCCTCAAAGTCTTTCCCATCCACCCAGTATCAGGATACAGCTGAAAAGGGGAACCCCCCGCCTCTCTCCCTGAGGTTGGACAACCAGCATGGATTTTCACAGAAGTTCGAACCTTGATACTGTTGGTCTTCCCTGAGAAAACTCCCATCTATTTCGGGGTGACTCCATCCCAGTGGCCTCACACCAGCCCCCCAGCGATTACCTGTGACTCTCGGGTTTTAAATAAAGCTTTAATCTTGTCTCAGTTTTTTTTTTCGCCATTCGTGTCTTTTCTGTTTTGTTTTTTTCCTTTATCTCATGATCTTTGTCCCTCTCTCACCCTGTATCTCCAGTTTATTTTATCAGGTATAAACTTTCCACCAAATATTTTTTTAAGCTAGATTTTGGGCTTGGCTTTTGTTCCCAAAATACAGAAAAATGTTTCCCAATTTTCCCCTTTTCCTTTTTTGTTTTTCCCATTCTTTTCTGTTTTTTCTTCCCCCTTTCTTTTTTGTCTTTTCTGTCAAATGGAAGGGGGTTCCCTTCTTTCAGAAGGCTGGGGGGAAAAAAAATAATTGGCCCAAAAAAAATTTTTTATCAACAAAACAAGATTGATTTAGGTTTTCACTTGAACATAAAACCCATGCGGGCTGGGCTTTGACCCCGGTAGTTCGGGCTATGAGCTTTTTGAAAATCAGACAAAAAGTTTGGCAAAAAGTTTTTTAAACGCAAAAAGGGCGGGGAAAGAAAACGGGGGGCGCCCAAAAGCCGGGGTCCCTCTTCAAGTTTGATTTTAACCCCTGGGGGCCTGCAGGTCCCTTGGTAACAAAAAAATTTTAAGAACCTTCATAAAAAGAACAAAATTCTGAACTCTAAAAGTGACTGATGAGATTTAAAAGACATTGACAAAACTTTGTTGCCCTTTTGTTTTTTGGTAAAGCTGGAAAATTTCCCCCCCGTGAAAATAATATATATTAAATTCATGTTAAATGTCCAGTGAGATCCTAATGGGATATGGGAAAACTGTTAGTTGCTGCAGGTTTTGAAATGTTGTCTTGAGTTCTGAAAAATCTCAATATTTTCTATCTGATGATCAGAAAATCCTGTGATCGGAAATCTGATTAAATTTACATCTATTTTTTCCAAAAACCAAGTGGTTGATTATGATAATCAACTTTGGGGGAAATTGGCGGATCAAATCTCTTAGCCCTAGTTTCCCCTTCCAACTGTCACCATCGTGGCCTCCGATACTCCCGGTGAGGCCCCCCTTTTCATCCCTAAAAACACATAAAAAATCAAATTTTAAACACTATTTTTAAGGAAAAACAAAAACTCAAACTAAAACCCGCCTTTTCTTCCTTTTTTGTGGGAAATCCAATAATTTCATAAATCTGCCCCCCTATTAAATATTGTACTGTAAGCAAGGCCCAAAACCTTTAGATAGGGGTGCCCTAAAATTTTGATCAACTTTAGCTTGAAAGCCCTCTATACAGGGGGAAAGGTGAAAAAATACCCCTCAAAACATTTACCAAGTGGGGTCTACATGAAATCTTACTTAAGAAAAAGACTGAACTTTTTTTAAGTATTTATTTAAAAAAGTACTCACTGGATAACAAATTTTGGCCCTTTTTTTTAAAAAATTATTTCATTGCCCCCTCCTGGGAATCTCTCTTTTACCCACAAAGGGGGAAACAAACCAACAGCATGCACTAGGGGCCTGGGGCGGGGGTGTTCCCTCAGGCTCGGGGAGCTGGGTGTGGGTCCCTTGCTCGGGGCCCACACCCATGGTGCGGGGGCGGGGGAAAGCCTCCTTCACCCCCACCAATCCCATTTTTTGCGGGTCAAGGATCGAACCCACACCCTCTGACCAGAAGTCCAAAGTCCGCCCCCTCTTAATGTACTCTTTCAAATTTTGAAAAAGAATTAGATATAAAATGCCTCTGCCTATGTCACTGCTCCAATTAAACAATACCTTTTTAAATGGGGACAAAATGGTTGTCTAATTCTGAGCGGGAGGATCAGGTACCCACTATTTGTGCTTTGAGGGGTTTGGGAATGAAGGTAAAAAAATGTTTGAATCTTAGGAAACCCCTTGTTTGCAGGTTTTTCATCTAACGCTGCATTTTGATGAAAGATAAAATTTCCACAGATTTTTGAAGGTGAGTGATCTCATGCTGGCAGGATGTCAGAAGGACGAACAATCTAAGTGTTAGTGATCACAGCAATAAACCCCAAACCCGGGACTCAAAGAGGCTAACCCCAAACACGGTTGTCATTCAAAAAGATTTAAAGGGGCCCATAACCCCAAAAATCAGGTAATCCCGTTCGGCCCAAAATTTTCTGGTTATTTTTGGGTTCAGACTCAGACAAGTTTTTAAAAACGATTCATGTAAGAATTTTTTTCATGTTTTTTGAAAAGTGAAAAAAGTGTGGGCTGGTGATGATGAAAATTTTTGGGCTCTTTAGTTTTATTTAAAATCAGGAAAAATCATGATGTCTAATGAATTAACACAGTTCTGATGTGTGACCTCAAATTTGCTTTTTTAAGCATCAACAAAGTAAATTGAAAATTTTTTTTTCAGACAAATACACCTTTACCTCCCTCTCTTCTCTCTCTCTCTCTCACACACACAAAAAAAGTTTTTCACTTTCCCCCTCTGTTTTTCCCCCTCTAGCTTCCTGCGGTTGATTTTGTGGTGTCCAAAAAGAAAACAAATTTAAGAGGCAGCAGATAGTTCTTTTATCTGCCTCTGGGGATAGCTGTTTCGGGCCCCCTGCTTTTTTTGCTTCTTTTTTTCTTTCCTAAACACCTGCTCTCTACTTTTGGCTTTTTTTTTGATGGAGTTTGGGTCCTCAGTGCATTCAAAACTTTCCACGGGGAAAAGAATCACGGAAACCACTTGCCCTGGGGGGACATTTCGCGGGATACGAGATCTTGGGACCCTGGGTCTGGTATGTCTGGAAGCACTGTCCCTGAAAGACGGGGTCAATTTTTTGGACATTGAAAAGGGGGGATTCTACTGTTTGGGCCCTGGGTATTGTCGATCTATGGAGAAATAAAAACCGCGATCAAATGGCACTCTGCAAAGAGAGAAAAAACCCCCCTCGGGTTCAGGGCGGCTGTGGAATTACACAGAAGATGGCTGGTCAAGGACGATGTGACATCTCAGCCCGATCGAGGAGGGGGAGCGTTGTCGGGGAAACAGTCTGAACACCTTTGAGTTGGTGGGGACTGTCTGTAAAGCGGGGGAGATGTTGGCTCCCCCATCTGTGGGATGAGACACCGGGGCGAGACGATTGATTACTGATCTGGAAAAATTGATCGGGGATCGACAAATTGCTTCTTGCATATTGGCTGTATTGTTTCTGCCCTGCCCCCCCCCCGGGCCTGGAAAATAGTACCCCGGGCCCTATAAAATTTCCTAGCTGTTCCCCCTTAAAAAAGGGAAAACACCAAAATGCAGCCCGGTCCCCCCAAACACTTTAAAGACTGGCCCAACATTCCCCCCTACCGCCCCCTCCGCCCCCCCTTATTTTTCCCCCCCCCCCAAAGTGCCCAAAAAAAATTCCGCTTTTACTTTACTGTGAAAAATGTCATAATGTGATTATTTGTTAATGTAATGAAATGTAATGTAATCCCCCTGCACTTCTGTGCAAGTGACAAAAAAGTTCTATCTCTATTATGTTCCTGTGAGACTCTTTTGCAAAGTGGTTTCCCACACACACACAAAAAAAAACCCCCCCTGTTAAAAGCACAGAGAAAAAAAGGGCTCCCATTTCCCGGGACTGAAAACCTGATTCCTTCCTCTCGACTTGACTGCGGTGTTTAAATCAACTGTAAACTGTTTTAGTTGTTTGAAGGTCCTAAAACCACCCTAACTCAGAGGGAAGAAAAAAGGGGGCAGGACTGCTGAGGAAAAGAAGAGGGGAGTTCAGTGGCCAAAGGGGTCTTTGACCCCACTGTATTTTAAAGGGGGTCAAAGGTCATTCTGGGGGGAGGCCCTTTAATATCAGTTTTTTCATCAGACGATAAAAAAACCCACTTTGCTCTTAAAATTTTAAATAAAGGTAACTCAGCCTTCCCACAAAATTGGTTTACGTTGAGGGTTCCAAAAAATTTTTAAAAAACTAACACATAACTTCACCAAGCTTTATAAACGATTATGCCCAAGGGCCTCCAATTAAATTTGTTTTTCCCCAAAAAGAAATTTTTTGCAGGTTATTTTAAATTTTTATCATCTTTAAACAGGGGGTAAGTGATTTTATTTATCATTCCCCTTTTAGTTGTAAACAAATGTTTATTTAAAAAATCAGTTGGCCTCATTCTTGATCCTTTTGGGGGACTGCTTTTTCCACCCCCGCAATGCATTATGAAAGTGCCCTAAAAAATTAATAAGTATGGTGGGGGTGTGTGTGTGTTTGTTTTTGATGCCTTTTGTGCCTTTGATTTTAAAAATTTACACCCTGATGCCCGGAAGGCGTGGGGACAAAGAAAAAGTTAAAGGGTAAACAGGGAAAAAAAATTTGGGACTGGGGGGGACTTTATGATTTAGAAAAAAGGAAACCCGTTTTCTGCAAAATTTTTGGCGGGAAAGGAGGGCTCGCTTTTCGGAAAAGGGGAAACTGGAGTCAGCCCCCCAAAGGTTTCAAATAACATTTTTTCTTATTTTATTCATTTGAAAATTTTTGTTCAGATGATTTGTTTTTTAACTTGATGTGATATTTAAGCCCCGTGTGTTTCACCCCAAAAGTGTTTAAAAAAAAATGTTTTTTAAATTTTCCATCTTCCACTCAATGTTGGACAGGAAGGACCTTAAGTGACAGACGGCCTTTATAGAGATGGATGGTCAGAAATTCTTTCGGGTGGATGGGGTTTTTTTATTGCTTCGGTGTTTGGATTTGAGAAAAATGAATTGCCCCTTTTTTAAATTTTGGATTTTTATGGTTTTAGCAGGGTTAAAGCTTTTTAAAGGGTTGGGTGTTTTTACAGCCATAACCCCTGGGACCCCGATCTCATATCTCGGAAGTAAGAACTTGGATGGGAAAACCCTAATACAGTGTTTAAAGCCTTTACTCCTTTTTTGTTTCAGAATAAAAAACAAAACCACCCCTAAACTAGTGGGTTATCTCCACTTTGTGGGGTGGCTTTGTTGGAACAAATAAAATAACACAAAAGGCGTTGTCCCAAAAGGGATTTGAAGCAATTTATGCTTCGCCTTTATAAGAAATTAATCGATTTATGTTTTATCTGATATGTCCCTAAATGGAAAAATGTTTAAAAATTTTGGGGGGAAGGGAAAGGGGGGCTTTTCCCCCCCGTCACCTGGATTGTGTAAACGTGACCTTTTTTCTTTTGGAAAACAAGGCAAAAATTTTTGTTGAGTAAAAACTTTGTCAAAGGAAAATCTTTTTTTTATTTGGTGCAAAACCAGCGTTGATTAGTATCCGAACCCGCCAAAAAAAGCCAGCTCGATGTTTGGGGTAGGACCCCCTGAAGGCATTTCCCCAAACCTTTTGGGCCCCCAGGGCCCGGGCCTGGTTTTTTGGGGATTTTCAGGCCAGGCTGGCCCAGTGTGGGCCAGTTGATGAGTCAAGTCCGGTGATCCCCCACCATTTTTCTCAAAGTGTTTTCTCAAAACATTTCTGGTTAGCTCTTTTTTTTTAAAGGGGAAAAACAATCATAAAATTGGAACCAAAATTTTGAGCCCATGAGTTTTATTCTTAAATCAGAATTAAAAGCGGGTTTCTCTGGAAAAAAGTTTTTCACCATTTTACATCATTTTTATATTTTAAAGTGGGATTTAGCAAGGGCATGTCCATCCCCCCTTTTGAAAAATTTAAACCCCCCTTCCCACCTTGTTCAAAAAATTGTTTCTAAGGGAGGTTTGGCTTTTTGGTTTTTTTTTTTTGACTCCCGGGCCTTTCAGTACTGCCCGGACCAGTGGCGACTGTTGATCGGTTCAGGACAGGTCTGGGTAGAAGGGGCCTTCCCTTTTTCCTTGGTTTTATTTGTTTTTTTTTGAAAAACTTTGTAAATTTCTTTTTTGTCCCTTGTTTTTGGTTGGGCCCTCATGGCGGGAAACCTTTTAATTGGGGTCAAACATTTTTAAAAACCCCAAGTGTGAGCCCCCTCCCAACTTTGCTCTTTCTTTGCAGAAAAATTTGTCCCTAAAATTTTTTTTCCCTGGTATATTTTATTTTGGCTTTGGTGGGTTTGGGGGTTTTTGAGACAAGAAAAATTAAGGGGGGCCTTTTGTTTTCTTTCCCAAGAAAAGCTTGACTATCATTTCCCAGTGTTACTTTTGTTTTGGAGTCGTGCATGATGGGGGGCCCCAAAAAGCGTTTGCAGCAGTGTTTGTGCCAGTAAATGTAACAAAAAAGGGTGCTCAAAGGCACTAAATTGGATTATGCATTGTCCCCGGGGTCTGTCCCCGGGACCTCCCGCCTCTTCCAGCACCATATCCTGGCAGGGGATCAGATCAACAAGGTTTACCCAGGGTGAGGCTGCCACGGGCCCGGTGTGTGCCCCCTGGAATTTCCCCCAAAGGGGGGGAATCTCCGGCCAAATTTATGGGGGACTGGTTCACGCCTCCCCAATCTTGGGGGAAAAACCTAAGCAAGGTGCAACCTGTTGAAGATTTCCCCTCTTGTGAGGTGGTTTGTTGATTTGGGTTGATGAAAAATGTTGTTTTTTTCCCTTTCAAACATAAAACAACAGAAACCTTAAACTTCAATTTATCCTTGATGTTTTAGCATTTTTTTGTTTTTAAAAATTTAAACGGGTGTCCCCAAAAAAGTGTTTGAAGCGGAGGTAGAGCAAAAAGCTTGATTTTGGTTTGTTGGGTTTTTTTTGAGCGTTTTAACAAAAACCCTAAATTTCCTTCAGCATAGAAATGTATTCTTTTTTCAAACTTATTTTTTTAGACGTTTGATCAGTCCCTTCATTTCTAAAAGTATTTCTTTTTAAACCCCTCAGTGACTCATCTCAAAAGAACTTCCCTTTTTTCTCAGATGAATAATAAGGATCCAAAAAAGCCCCTTAGTCATTCATGATAAAAAAAGAAATAGCTTTTTTTTCATGGTTTTTTTTGACTAACACTGGACAATTCAGGTAGTTTTCAAAACTAAAAATCCTTTTGGGACTTTAGTTTCTTCCCTCCATTGCTCTCTCGCCCTTCTTTTCTCTTTGCCCCCCCTTTCTTTCCTCTCATTCCTCTCTTTGTTATTCAAGACACTTGTATTTTCTGGGGGGAAGTTTTCACCCTTTTAGAAGTGTCGGTAATTTTCCCTTTTTTTTTCATTGCAGTAGAACTGCGGGGAAAAAGAAGCTGGACAAGTAGAACCATCACCTTTTTCCTCCATTCAATCGTGTCTCACATGTTTACTTTCTGCTCTGATTTTAACGATTTTCATGCACCCGAACCCTTTTTTGACCCCCTTTGCAGGTGGGGCTTGATGCTAATGAGCGGGGCATTTTTAAAAGGTGTCCCCTTGGCATGTTGCCATTAATGCTGTCAGGTGTTTTTCTATTCTGTTATTTTTTTAATCCACTTTCACCAAACCCTTGTTATCAATTAAGCAACAACTTGACATTATGTAGATCTCACACTATGGTGTCAAAATTTGTTTTTACAGTGAAACGGGGCGTCATTTATGAGGTTGGTTATTGACAACAAAAAGTTTTACAAGGTTTGGAGGGACAGACAGGATGGATCGGAATGTTTCCCACTGTCCTCCGTGGGTTTTGATGTTTTCCGCATAATTGAGCTTTTCTGAGGGAGTAACCTTTGGGGGTAATGTTCTGTTAGTCTCTGAGGTCAAAATTAAATTTAAAAAGGAAAAAATGAAGTAATTATCTTTGAGAAAAATTGGTGGTAAGCAGCTGGAAAAAATTTTGGCGCCTTTGCCCCACGCTTCCTGTTCCAAGTGAGGGAAGGACTCTGGGCTGCCCCCTGTAACAGCTGCTGCTGTCCTTGGTGTTCCCAACCCCTGAATGGCCCCTGGTGAACAGTGAACACAGAAACTTTTTGACCAAAACGTTGTTAAAAGGACATCCCGAGAAAGAGTTAGTTGGTGGGCCAGGGCATCTAAAAATCGCCCAGGTGACTTGGGTAAAAAAGATCTCACCTTCTTCTCTCCAGTCAACACACCCTCAGATTCCCCAACATTACTTGACCCCTGACATAAAAAGGTTTGCTGGGGGACAAAAACCCCTGTGGGCGGGAAATGAATTATGAAACAAGGCTCTTAGGGTGGGTTTAACCAGTGGACATAGTGGACTGAACTCAAAAATGAATCAAATTTTTTTTCCTAATGAGAAAATGCAATGTGGGGGGTTAGTTCTGACAGGGAGGTTTCTCAGGAAAAGTCTGTTTCTAGATTTTAAAAAACCTAGAAAAAAATAAATAACGGTACCCTTTAACACACAATCATTTTTTTTACACACAATGGGGTTTAGATTTTTTTCTATTTTTTTTCTGTTTTCAATAAAATTTTTCTTATCAATTTGGGCTTATTTTGGGCTTTCAAACTGGGGGAAATCACCAGCTCAGTCAATCATGGACCCTTTTGCTGTAGAAATCATTTCAAAGTTGTTTTTTTTTTTAAGTCATTCTAGAACATTAATTTTGTATTTTAAATCCTCCCTTTTAGTCTGTTTTTGATTTTAAAATGTCACCAAAAATGTTCCATATTTTATCCGCCCCCTTGCTTTTTTTGATGCGGGAAAACACTGAGTCAATCTGATGATGTGTGTTTCTGAACCACAAAAATTGGGGGCGGACCAAATAAACCAAACCCCCCCACCCCACCAAACACACACCTCCTCTACTCCCTGCAGGTCAGCTCCTCTATGGTTTCCCCCAGGCATCCGGTGACACACGTTTCTTTTGCTGCCCCCCACTCTTCTCTCTGTCCCTTTTTGTCCGCCCCAGGCACCGGACCAGTCTAAGGACAAACATCCCCCCTGGTTTCGGGTATGAAGTGGAATCCAAAAGGTATGGAAAACAGGTTTGCCGCGGTGGGTGGTTTGGTTGTTTTGGGTTTAAAAACTTTAAACGCCATTGAATTTCCTGGGGGGGGAACGGGGGGCCCCTTTCAGCCTGGACCAAGACCCCTGTTTTACTGTTCCATTCTTTTTATTGGCTGACATACTTTCTAAGGGGAAAGTGCTTTTTAGTTTTATTGTTTGTTTTTGGGGGTTGCAATTGCCGGGGAGAGAATAAAGTGGGGGAGAATTTTTTTTTTATTTGAAATTTTTATTTAAAAATTTCAATATTGATTTACCAAAAGGTTCGGTTTCCCTCCCCATCTATGTGTTCGCATTTGATCACACAGCATGTAAAGGGAGTGCGGGAAGGTCAAAGTCTGACACAAAAAAGGGGGAAAAAATTTTTGGAAAGGGTCAAAATTGTTTTTTTTAAATTTTCTTAAAATTTTTGGGGAAAATTTAAAAAAAAAGTCTTTTGATGTTCATTTTTTTAACGATATTGCAATTGTTTTCATGTATCTTTTCTAAATAATTAAACAAACCGGAAAAACAATAAAAACAAAAACCCAAAATTTGTTTTATAACCCCCTTAAATCCCCTTTTAAAAACGAAAATAAATTATTTTTGGGGCCCCCAGCAAATTTTAAATAAGGTTTTTTTCCCCCCTCATTGGGGAAAAAGGTCCCCGGGGTTCTTACTCCAAATTCCCCAACCCTTTTTTCTCCCTTTAAATGGGTTTGGGCCCTTTTTTTTTGGTGGGGTTTTCTTCATGGAAAATGGTGGGGCAAATGACCCACCATATTTTTTAAAAAGGGGAATTTTGGGCAAATTTTTTAAATTGTTTTTTTTTTACCTTTAGGTTTTTCCAATAAATGATTTAAAATAAATATTTTTACAGTTCATTTTTTTTTATTGTTCACTTTTTTTTCCTTAATAAATTTGAGCATCAAACGCTTTATGTTGGGGCTGCCCCCCTTTTTGAATTTAAAACAAAAGACAACTCAAGGGCGCCCGTGTTTTTGTGGGGTGATCTTTAAATATCCCAATTTAAACCCCAATCCAAAAAACCTTTTTTTTTACTTTAAGTTAGCTTTTTTTAACCCTGCAAGTTTTCCTTATAGGGCAAAAATAAACCCCAAAAAAAGGAAAAAAATTTTAAAATAAAAGCAAAAAAAATGTAAATTCAACTAAAAATATTATAAAATTTAAAAAACCCGGTTAATTCTTTTAAAAAATTTTTTATGAACAAAAACCAATTTTTTTTTCCCTATTTTGTTTCTGATGCCTTTTCTTTTAATTTCATTTTTTGAACGCTGCCTTTCAGGGTTTTTAAAACCCGGGTTCCCCCGCCGGGGGCCGTTCCCCGGAAAACCCCGCTGTCTGGAAACACCATCCTGGGCCCGCCAGGCCCTTGGGTTTTAATGGGCCCCGGGGCTTCCTAGTCAAAAAGGTGTTCTTTCTGGCATTAGGAGTCAATGGACCCCCAAAATCCATCATGGGGGGTTTTTATCACGGGCTTTTTGGGAGTGCTGAAGGGGACCCGGGGGTATCCCTGAGACTTTTCCCCTGGGGAGGGTTTTCCTGACACGGGATGGGGGAAATCACAAATATTTCCGGGACCTTTTGGCCCCCCTGTCCAAAGGAAAGGGGTTTTTACCCAAGCTTTAAAAAGGGGTCATAAGGATATCAAATGAACAAAAGGAAAAAGGTTTTAAAAAATTTTTTGTTTTACTTTTTCCTTTTTTATTTAATTTTTTTAAAAGCCTTTTTTTTTTTCATAAAAATGATTTCTAATAAAGGGGGGGAAAAATTTTTTATTCCCCTTTAAAAGGGGAAAAAAAAAGGGGGGAAAAAACCCCCCCGGCCCACCTTTTAAAAAAAATTTACCTACCCAAAAAAGGGGGGGCCCCCCCCAAAACCCGGGCCCCCGCGGTTTTTCCCTGGGGTAGGGGGCCCAACCCTTAACCCGGTTTTGGGAACGCCCTGGGTTTGGGGTCCCAAATTAATATTTGTTTTTAGCAAAAAGGGGACAAAAGAACAAGCCTTTTTAAACCCCCTTTCTGCAAGGAAGTTAAAAATTCAAGTTTGGTTTTTGTTTAACCCCATTTTTAGTCTTTTTTCCCCAAATTTTGAAATTTTTCAAACCTATATTTCGGGTTTAGGTTTTAAAAATTTTTTGCCTGGGGTTTGAAAAAATTTTGGTTCCCGGGGACAAGGGGGAAAGGGGGTCAAAAATTTAAGTTTTTTTTAAATTTTGTAATCAAAGAAAAATCATTTTTTATTAAATTTAAATTTTTTTTCTTGTTATCGGAAAAGGGGGGGTTTTTTGGGGGAAAAAAAACTCCCGTGGGTTGGTTTTTTAAAAAAGAAATGGATTTTGGAAACCCTTTTTGAAAATTTCAGGGAGCAATTTCTAAAAAGTTTGGAATTAACAGTTTTTAAAGACCTTTTAATTATTGAAAGGAAAACTCAGGGGTTTTTTTATTTGGGTTTTTGGGAGAGTTTTTTTAAGAACGGAAAAATTAAAAATTTTAAAAAAGGTTTTTAAAAATAATCTACCTGTATTGGTAGGCATTTTTTAATCATTTAAAAATTTTAAAATTTTTTTATTAATAAAAAGTTTTTTTTCCCAACAAAATTTTTTAAATATCATTTTTTCCTGGGAGGGTAAAAGTGTTGGGCTGGTTTTTTTGGGATATTTGAAAAAACCATCAAATTTCTCACTTATTTTAAAAAAGGGGCACCTTTTTGGGCAAAAAAACCCAAGGGGGAATCCCGAAACCTTTCCTTTCGGAAAAATTTGTGTTACCGGGTTTTTTTATTTTTTTGTGGGGTTTTTTTAAAAAAAGGGGAATTGAATTTGGGAAAGGGGGCACACAAAAAAAGTGCTGTTTTTAAAATTTTTCCCCTTTTGGAAAAAAGGGAAAAGGGTAGAAACCGGTTTTTCCTTTGGTGGGGCCCCGGGTTCAAATTTAATTCAAAATTAATTTAATTTTTTTTATTGGCCCCAAAAAAATTTTTAAAAACCCTTTTAAAAAGAGCCTTTACCCAGACGACTAAGGCCAAAATGGAAGGAAAATCCTTTTTAAAGGAAAAACCGAGAAAACCGCTAAGGGACCCCCGGGGGGGGGCTGGGGGAAAAAAAAAGGGGGGGTAGGAAAAGGAAGAGGGGGGAAAAATCCCCAAAAAGCAAATTTAAAAACAAAGTTAGTTTGGGAAGGGTTTTTTGAATTAAATTTAAGAAAAAAAGCCGGGGGCTTAGACTGTAATATTTCTTCTTTCAAAAAAATTAACTTTTTATCTGAAACAGAAATTTAAAAAGAAATTTTTAAATTTAAAAAAAACAGGGGGGGGGACCCAAGGAAAGGGGAGCGAAATTTGGGGGGGAAGGGCCGGGCAAACACGGATACACAGAAGGAAGAGATTAAAAAAGGCTTAAAATTTTTGAGGGGGGGGGGGGAAAAAAAAAAAGAAGAAGGCCAAAAAATCCCGGGGCCCCCGCAGCCACCCATGACAAACAGGGAACGGTTTTTTGGCCAGTTTTAAGGTTTCTCTGAAACCAGGAAATTTTCAACAAAAAAAAACAGGCTGCCAAAAAATTTTTAAAAAGAAGGTTTTAAATGGGTTGGGGTTTTAAAAGGGGGAAACAAACGGGCCCTTTTTTAAGATTTTAACCAAAAAAAAACAAAAAACAAAAAGGGGGGAAAAATGGCGGGGGATTCCGGGGCCCGGGAGGGGGAGAAGGAGGTTAAAATCTGGAATAAAAGGAGGTGAAAAAAGGACAGGAGGTTGATGGGCTGGGGAAAACCAGTGGGGAATAAAACAAAGTTAAAAGCGGGGGTTTTAAAGGGAAGGCCCCTGAAATTTCCCCCCCTTAAAAAGAACCCAAAACCCGGAAAACTTTTTGGTTTTTGGGGGAAAAAAGGGGGTTTTTTGTGGTAGGGCTGCCAATACCCGGCCCCCCCAAAAGAAAACCCCCCCCAAAAAACAGAAAAAAAGAAAAAATAGGGGGGGGTTTTTGGGGTTTTTAAAAAAATGTGCCCGAACCCCCTGGAGTTTTCCCCTGGGGGGGCCGATCAAAGGGGATTCTCAGGAATTTTAACTAAAGCAAATATTTAAAACCCAACTTTGGATATATTTTCACTTTTAAATAAATGGGTTTGGGGGGTTTTTAAAAGGTTTAAAATATTTTACGGGAAAAAAAAAATTATAAAGGGGAAAATTTTTAATTCCCCTAATACTTAAAATTTTTTTGGTTTTGCAAACTTTTAGGGTTAAGGGGGTTTTTTTGAAAAGGAAAAAAAGAACAAAACAGGGTAATTTTTTGCTCACTCAAAAAGGTTTCCCAAACTTTTAAAAATTTTTGGGGAAAAAGGCCAAATTTTTTAAAATTTATTAAAAACAGTTCCCCCCGGGGCCCATGTACGGGTTTAAAGACCAAAAATTTTTTATTTAAAATTTTGGGGTTTTGGGCCCCCAAAAAAAAAACCCCTTTTTGGGGAATTCAGAAAAAGGGGATCCTTTTACTATTTAACAGATTTCCCCAAAAAAAATTCTAAAAAGGAAAGGGTTTAAGAATTAAGGTGGAAAAATTTTAAAAATTTTAAATTTAAAAAATAAATTTTAAATTTTTTTTAAAATTTTTTCAAAATTTTTTTTTAAAAATAAAATTTTTTTTAGCTGTTTACAAAATTTTTAAAATTTTTTTTTTTAAAAACTTTTAAAAACATTCTAGTTTTTTATGTTGTTAACTATTTTAATAAAATTTTTTAAGTCCTTTTTTTAAAAGTTTAAAAACATTTTTTTGAATTTGTTTTTTAATTTTGGAAACGGACCCCAAAAATTTGGAAAACCGGGGCTTTACCCGTTAAGGGAAAAAAAAACCAAAGCTGGACCCTTTAACTGATTTTAAAAATGGGCCCCTCAAAATTTCCCCTTTTGGCACCTTGGGAAGGGAAAATTTTTTGTTCAAACTTGTTAAAATTTTCCCCCTTAATTTGTTTCCGGTGGATGAAATATGGGGGTTTGGGGTTTGGGATTTTTAATCAGCACCCGGTTTTTCCTCCCCCGGGGGAAAATGTTTTTGTTTTTCTTTGGAAGTTGACCTTAAGGTATTATTAAAAATTTTGATAAAAAAAGGAAGAAAGCATTAAAAATAACAAAAACTCCTGAACCAATTTAAATATGGGCCGGTTCAAATTTCATTGATGGGGGCCCCTTAAAATGCCCCCAAAAATTTTTAAAGGAAAAAGTAAATTTTTTTTCCCTAAAAAAATGAAAGATCAAAAAATGGAATTGGGAATCCCCAAAAATCCCCATGCCCTTAAAACATGCGCCCACCTTGTATTAAATTGGGGGGTTCAGAGCCCCGGGTTTTCCCTTTGATATGTTTTTGGAAAATTTTTAACAACCCGATCCCCCTATTTCTCGATTTTTTTAAGATTTTAAAACCCTTAAAATTTTTTAAAAACAAAACCCTGGGTGATTTTTGGGGCTCAGGGTTTTTAACCCCCCCAAAACCCCCCCCCGGGGCCCCTCCACCCGGAAATACCGTTTTTAAAAAAGGGTGTTTTTCTTTGGGGGGCTTTTCCAAAATCCAAAAACAAATTCTGCCCAAAAATTGATGGGAAAAAAAACCCTGACAGTGATTATGATGTGTTTTTGGGGCACGATTTTGAATGAAAACCCTTTGTTTTGTACAAACCCCTCATTATTTAGTTTTTTAACTCCGGGGGGTTTTTCCCCGGGGGCGGAGTTAAAAAATGAATTTTTAAAAATTTTTCCCGGGAATGAAACATACCCCTTTTGTTTTTAGATTGTTTTTAAAATGGGTCAATAAACCCTTTCAATTAATTTCTGTTTAAAAATAGGGTTTAAATCAGCCAGTATTTAATTGTTTTTTTATTTGTTTTATGGGGAGCTTGAAACCTTTTCCGTGTGGGGTCCGAAGGTGGGAAAAAACCCTTTTATGGTTGGGCCCCCTTTTTTGCCTATTTTTTGCCCAATTTTTGAGCCCGTTATTTTGGGGGAAAAACCATTTTTTAAAAACCCCAAATTAAATATATGTGGGGGGTTGTTGGTGGGGAAAACCAAAAACTAATTGGTTTTAAAAAAAAAGGGGTAAACTTTTGGAGTGCTTTTTTTTTTGTGTCGTTTTTTAAAAGTGCCCAGGAAAACAAAATCACCCAGTAAACCCCTTATTTTTATGTGATTGTTTTTTGTTTTTCAAGGGAAAAATTTATGACGGAATTCTTTGTTGTCCGATTTTGTTTTTTTCCCATTTTTCAGCCCATTTGGGTTTGCTTCAGGGGGGTTTTTGTACTCAATAGGGTTTTATCCAAATAGGTTTTTTAAAAAAAACCCTTTTCAAAAGGTTTTTAAAATGGCTTTTAATTTTTTAATTTTGGGGTTTTTTTTTTTTATTAAAGAATTCAATCACACTTTGAATTTGGGTTTTTTATTAAAACTTTTTTTTTGTTTTGGGGGAAAGAATTAAATTTTTAAAAAGATTAATGTTTTTGTTGACAACATGTTGGGGGCCCCAAAAAAACCCGCTCTTGGTGAAATCTAAAAGGGGACAGGGGTTTGACTTTTGTTTTGCAACTTTCCCCCTTTAATTTAATTTTTGTAAAAAACTTTTTTTTAAACCCTCATATGATTTGGGGTGTTCAATTTTTTTTTGGGCCCAAAGGGGGGCCCAAAAGTTTTTAAATTTTTTTTGGGTTTTTTAAAAAAAGGGTTTTTAAAAGGGGGAAAAAAAAAAACCCCCATTGTAAAATTTTTTGGGCCCGAAGGGTTTTCCCATTTTTTTCGGGGTTTTTTTGCCCCTTTTGGGAAACCCAAATTTAAAAAAATTTTTTTTTAAAAAAAATTTTAATTTTTTTTTTTTTTTTAAAAAATTGTCCCTTTAAACAAAATGAAAATTTCCTGCCCCCTAAAGGGCCCCTTGGTTTTTTTTTTAATTTTTGGGGGGATTTTGGGGGTCCACCGGGTTAATTTTAAAACCCCCCCAAAAATTTAAAATTAGTTTTTTAAAAAGGGGGCCCCAAAAAAAAGGGAATTTTTAAATTTTTTAAAAGAAGGGACCAAAAAGTCTTTTTGACTGGGGGCCCCCAAAAAATTTTTTCCCCCCCCCCCGGAAATTTCCCTTTTTTCCCCTTTTTTTTTTAAAAAAATTTTGGGGGTTTAAAACCCAAATTTTTTTTTAAAAAACCCCCCCAAAAAGGGGTTTTGTTTTAAAAAAATTTTTCCCAAAAATTTTAATGGCCCCCCAAAAAAAAATTTTTTTTTTGGTCCTGGGTTTTAAAACTTTCCCCCTAAATTTTAAAATTTCCCAATTTTTTAAGTTAAAGGGTCTCCCTTAAAAACCCCCCAAAAAACCTGCCCTTTTCCTCCCTCTAAAAATTAAAATTTTTTTGGGGGCCCCCCAAGTTTCACCCCCTTTTTCCCCCCCTAATTTCCAAATTTTTCCCGGGTAAAGTACAAAATTTGGCCTTTTTTGGGTTTTTGGGGAAAATTTTTTTGTGTTGCCGACAATTGACCTCGCCCTTTAAAAAACTTTTTTTTTAAAAAATTTTTTTTAAAAATTCTTTCTCCCCCTTTTTTTAACAGGGGTTTTTTTAATTTTCCCCCTTTTTTTTGGGGCTTGGGGTTTTTCCCCCCCTATTGGGTGCAAGGGGGTTTTTAAGTTTTCCCCTTTAAAATTTTGCCCAGCCCAATCAAGGCCCTTTTTTTTTTTAATTAATTTTAACCCCGGGGAACCCTGGGAATTTGCTTTTAGGGAACCTTTTGGGGACCCCAAAAAATTTTTTTAATTTCAAAAACTTTTTAATTTTGCCCCCCTGTGGGGCCCCCCTTTTGGGGGGGTTTGTAATTTTAAAAGAAAAGGGGAAAGGCTCGGGCCCCCGCCCCCTTTTTTTGGTTTGGTTCGGCAACCCTTTTTAAAAGCCACCGGGGCCCACCCCGGGGGATTTTTTGGGGGGGTTTCCCCTTTTTTGGGAAAAGGGGGAAATTTTTAAATTTTTTTTATATTTTCTGGGAAAAAAAACCCCCAAAACAAAACCCCGGGCGTTTTTTGCGAATTTAAAGGGCATTTGGGGGGCCAAAATTAATTTTTTAAAAAAATTTTTTTAAAAAGGGCCCAAAAAAATTTCAAGCTTTTTAAAAAATTTTGTGGGGCCCCCGGTGGTCGAAAACCAAATTTTTTTTTTTATTTTAAATTTTTTCCCCCACCTTTTTCCCCCCCCGCTCTGGTAAAGAAATTTTTCTAAATTTCCCAAAGGGGGGGGGTAATTTTGGGGGAAATTAGGCCCTTTGGGGGGGGCCTCTTGGGTTTTCCCCTCCCCGGGGTTGTTTGATGGGGTTTTTTAAAAAAATTTTTTTGATTTTTTGGGGAAAAACTTTTTTGGGTCAAAAAAACCCCCCTTTTTTGGGGAATTTGGTTTTTAAAATTTCAGGGGGCCAAAAGATTTTTTGGGATTTCCCCCACATTTATTTGGACCCCTTTTAAGACCAAAAGTAAAGGTCAAAGTTTTTTTGTAAAAGGGTGGCTTTTTAAAAAGGGGGGCCTTGGGGTTTGCTGGGCGGGGGTTGCCCACATTTTATCCAAAAATCCAAACTTTATAGCATTATTTTTGCCTGCGGGGTTTAAAACCCCCCTTTTTGGGGTCCTTTCGGAAAAAACCTTTTTTTAAATTGGGGGGGAAAAAGGAAAGGGGGTTTTGCTCGTTTCCCAAATTTTGGGGCCATTTTAAAAGGGGGGCCCCGGTTTTTTGATTCCCCCCTTTTTTCCCTTTTTTTTATTTTTAAAGGGGGATTTTTTTTTTTAATTTAAAAATTTTTTTTTTTTTAAAAAAATTTTTCCCCAAAAATTTTTTTCTTTTTTAAAAAGGTTTTTAAAAATTTTTTTAAAAAAATTTTTTTAAAGGGGGGTTATTTAAATTTTAAAACCCCTCCCTTGGGGTTTTTGGAAAAATTTTTTTCGGAATTTTTTCCCCAAAAGTTCGACACCTGCCCAAAAACCCGGAATTTAAATTTTTTAACCCAAATTTTTTCCCCCCAAATTTTGGGGAATTGGGGAGGTTTCCCGGGCCCTTCAAAGGTGGATTTCACCCGATCAGCTTCATATCTGGTGGACCTCACCTCAAGACCATGATGATCAAAAGCTATCAAAGGCTTTTCTCTAAGTTAAAGGGCGTGGCCTCTGTGGCCCGCCAAAGTTTGGTGAATTTGCCATGACATTTTGAATGGCTCTCACGTCCACATACTTTATCCAAACATCTTCAAACTTTATGAGCATGATCAGGGCTCTGCCCTGAACGCCTCCATATGTCAAACTCCCGCCTTACTCGTGGCGTCCCCTGCTGGTAACAGGAAATGACCTATTTTTACTCTGAAGTGTACTGCTCCTTAATAGTTGACACCATCGGCTTGGTTTCTGCTCTACAATTCCCAACTACTTGGTGAAGCTACATTATAAAGGCCGTGAAGCTGGGTGCAATGGCATCTGTGTGGCGGCGCTGCAACTGACGCATCCTCGCCGTGAAATTACGCTTTGGATTTGTAATGACCTTAACGACCTCCTATGATCATAAAAATTCATACACACGTTCTTGGGTCTGCTGTTCCTAGACTCTGATAGGGTTTTTGTAATTGGGGGGCAAAATGGCTCAACTGCGCCCCTTGAAATTTTCAAAACCCCTCCCATTGGGCTTAGTTTGTCATAGGTGCATGAAAATTGGTACACATGTTGATCATACTTCCAGACACACCAAAAAGTCTCTTGACACCATGACCTCAACCCAACAGGAAGTCCGCCATTGTGGTTTTGGAAGTTGGCGATTTTGGCTGCTTTCCACCATTGGTATGCGGATGAACTCGTGCTAGGGATTTCACCTGATCCACTTCATATTTGGTGGACCTCACCTCAAGACCATGATGATCAAAAGTTATCAAAGCTTTTCTCTAAGTTAAAGGGCGTGGCCTCTGTGGCCCGCCAAAGTTTGGTGGCGCTTGGTGAATTTGCCATGACATTTTGAATGGCTCTCACGTCCACATACTTTATCCAAACATCTTCAAACTTTATGAGCATGATCAGGGCTCTGCCCTGAACGCCTCCATATGTCAAACTCCCGCCTTACTCGTGGCGTCCCCTGCTGGTAACAGGAAATGACCTATTTTTACTCTGAAGTGTACTGCTCCTTAATAGTTGACACCATCGGCTTGGTTTCTGCTCTACAACCTTCCCAACTACTTGGTGAAGCTACATTATAAAGGCCGTGAAGCTGGGTGCAATGGCATCTGTGTGGCGGCGCGCGCAACTGACGCATCCTCGCCGTGAAATTACGCTTTGGATTTGTAATGACCTTAACCACCTCCTATGATCCTAAAAATTCATACACACGTTCTTGGGGGCTGGTCCTAGACTCTGATGGGGTTTTTGTAATTAAGGGGGCAAAATGGCTCAACGGCGCCCCTTGAATATTTAAAATACCCCTCTCCATATGGGTTTTTTTGAGTACGAAGATGAAAATCGGTACACATAAAGAACACTTCCTGACGCACAAAAAGTCTCTTGACACCATGACCTCAACCTAGCAGGAAGTCGGCCATTTTGTTTTTGGCGCCAAATTTCACTGCTTTCCACCATTGGTATGCGGATCTAACTCGTGCTAGGGATTTCACCCGATCAACTTCATATCTGGTGGACCTCACCTCAAGACCATGATGATCAAAAGTTATCAAAGGCTTTTCTGGTTAAAGGGCGTGGCCTGTGGGCTCGCCAAAGTTCGATGGCGCTTGGTGAATTTGCCATGACATTTTGAATGGCTCTCACGTCCACATACTTTATCCAAACATCTTCAAACTTCATGAGCATGATGAGGGCTCTGCCCTGAACGGCTCCATATGTCAAACTCCCGCCTTACTCGTGGCGCCCCCTGCTGGTAACAGGAAATAACCTGTTTGTACTATGACGTGTACTGGGGAGAAGAGGAGAGGACATAGGAGGACTCTGGTACTCTTGGCTGCGCCCGGCCATGACTCCAGCTGGTCGCAAGGGGTGCGCGGGCCCGTCATCGCTGCTTGCAGCTTTAATTAGGGCCCGAGCACCGAGTGGTGCGAAGGCCCTATTGTAATTCTAATGTTTATTATTAGGGCCCGAGCACCGAGTGGTGCGAAGGCCCTATTGTTTTTGTAATGTTTATTATTATTATTATTATTATTATTATTATTATTATTATTATTCCTCCCAAACAACTGCATTTTTCAACCCCTTCCCATGCTCTAAAACGCCTGAAATTTTGCACACTCATCAGGTCTGGTGAAAAATTTGATATTTTGTGGTCGTTGTAAATGGGGGGCAAATGGCTCCAGCGCGCCCCTTTGAAATTTTCAAAACCCCTCCCATTGGGCTTAGTTTGTCATAGGTGCATGAAAATTGGTACACATGTTGATCATACCGAGACACACCAAAAGTCTCTTGACACCATGACCTCAACCCAACAGGAAGTCCGCCATTGTGGTCGGAAGTTGGCGATTTTGGCGAAATACACCATTGGTATGCGGACGAACTCGTGCTAGGGATTTCACCTGATCCACTTCATATTTGGTGGACCTCACCTCAAGACCATGATGATCAAAAGTTATCAAAGGCTTTTCTCTAAGTTAAAGGGCGTGGCCTCTGTGGCCCGCCAAAGTTTGGTGGCGTTTGGTGAATTTTCCATGACATTTTGAATGGCTCTCACGTCCACATACTTTATCCAAACATCTTCAAACTTCATGAGCTTGATCAGGGCTCTGCCCTGAACGCCTCCATATGTCAAACTCCCGCCTTACTCGTGGCGTCCCCTGCTGGTAACAGGAAATGACCTATTTTTACTCTGAAGTGTACTGCTCCTTAATAGTTGACACCATCGGCTTGGTTTCTGCTCTACAACCTTCCCAACTACTTGGTGAAGCTACATTATAAAGGCCGTGAAGCTGGGTGCAATGGCATCTGTGTGGCGGCGCCGCAACTGACGATCCTCGCCGTGAAATTACGCTTGGATTTGTAATGACCTTAACCACCTCCTATGATCCTAAAAATTCATACACACGTTCTTGGGGGCTGGTCCTAGACTCTGATGGGGTTTTTGTAATTGGGCGGGGCAAAATGGCTCAACGGCGCCCCCTTGAATATTTAAAATACCCTCTCCATATGGGTTTTTTTGGAGTACGAAGATGAAAATCGGTACACATAAAGAACACTTCCTGACGCACAAAAAGTCTCTTGACACCATGACCTCAACCCAGCAGGAAGTCGGCCATTTTGTTTTTTGGCGGCCAAATTTGAGTGCTTTCCACCATTGGTATGCGGATTTAACTCGTGTTAGGGATTTCACCCCGATCAACTTCATATCTGGTGGACCTCACCTCAAGACCATGATGATCAAAAGTTATTAAAGGCTTTTCTCTAAGTTAAAGGGCGTGGCCTCTGTGGCCCGCCAAAGTTTGGTGGCGTTTGGTGAATTTGCCATGACATTTTGAATGGCTCTCACGTCCACATACTTTATCCAAACATCTTCAAACTTTATGAGCATGATCAGGGCTCTGCCCTGAATGCCTCCATATGTCAAACTCCCGCCTTACTCGTGGCGTCCCGTGCTGGTAACAGGAAATGACCTATTTTTACTCTGAAGTGTACTGCTCCTTAATAGTTGACACCATCGGCTTGGTTTCTGCTCTACAACCTTCCCAACTACTTGGTGAAGCTACATTATAAAGGCCGTGAAGCTGGGTGCAATGGCATCTGTGTGGCGGCGCGGCAACTGACGATCCCTCGCCGTGAAATTACGTTTGGATTTGTAATGACCTTAACGACCTCCTATGATCATAAAAATTCATACACACGTTCTTGGAGGCTGTTCCTAGACTCTGATAGGGTTTTTGTAATTGGGCGGGGCAAAGTGGCTCAACTGCGCCCCCCTTGAAAATTTAAAATACCCCTCTCCATATGGGTTTTTTGGAGTATGAAGATGAAAATCGGTACACATAAAGAACACTTCCAGACGCACAAAAAAGTCTCTTGACACCATGACCTCAACCCAGCAGGAAGTCGGCCATTTTGTTTTTGGCGGCCAAATTTGAGTGCTTTCCACCATTGGTATGCGGATGAACTCGTGCTAGGGATTTCACCCGATCAACTTCATATCTGGTGGACCTCACCTCAAGACCATGATGATCAAAAGTTATAAGAGACTTTTCTCTAAGTTAAAGGGCGTGGCCTCTGTGGCTCGCCAAAGTTCGATGGCGTTTGGTGAATTTGCCATGACATTTTGAATGGCTCTCACGTCCACATACTTTATCCAAACATCTTCAAACTTCATGAGCATGATGAGGGCTCTGCCCTGAACGCCTCCATATGTCAAACTCCCGCCTTACTCGTGGCGCCCTCTGCTGGTAACAGGAAATAACCTGTTTGTACTATGACGTGTACCGGGGAGAAGAGGAGAGGACATAGGAGGACTCTGGTACTTTGGCTTGTTCTGCTCTACTCTGCTGGTCTTCCCAACTACTTGGTGAAGCTCGCATTATAAAGGCCGTGAAGTGTGCGAGGGTGCCCTATTGTTTTTGTAATGTGTATTATTATTAATTATTATTATTAGGGCCCGAGCACCCCTCGCCGTTTAATTATTTTATTATTATTATTATTATTATTCCTCCCAAACAACTGCATTTTTCAACCCCTTCCCATGCTCTAAAACGCCTGAAATTTTGCACACTCATCAGGTCTGGTGAAAAATTTGATATTTTGTGGTCGTTGTAAATGGGGGGCAAAATGGCTCAACAGCGCCCCCTTGAAATTTTCAAAAACCCCTCCCATTGGGCTTAGTTTGTCATAGGTGCATGAAAATTGGTACACATGTTGATCATACCCTGACACACCAAAAAGTCTCTTGACACCATGACCTCAACCTAACAGGAAGTCCGCCATTGTGGTTTTGGCAGTTGGCGATTTTGGCTGCTTTCCACCATTGGTATGCGGACGAACTCGTGCTAGGGATTTCACCCGATCCACTTCATATTTGGTGGACCTCACCTCAAGACCATGATGATCAAAAGTTATCAAAGGCTTTTCTCTAAGTTAAAGGGCGTGGCCTCTGTGGCTCGCCAAAGTTTGGTGGCGCTTTGGTGAATTTGCCATGACATTTTGAATGGCTCTCACGTCCACATACTTTATCCAAACATCTTCAAACTTCATGAGCATGATCAGGGCTCTGCCCTGAACGCCTCCATATGTCAAACTCCCGCCTTACTCGTGGCGCCCCCTGCTGGTAACAGGAAATGACCTATTTTTACTCTGAAGTGTACTGCTCCTTAATAGTTGACACCATCGGCTTGGTTTCTGCTCTACAACCTTCCCAACTACTTGGTGAAGCTACATTATAAAGGCCGTGAAGCTGGGTGCAATGGCATTCTGTGTGGCGGCGCTGCAACTGACGCATCCTCGCCGTGAAATTACGCTTTGATTTGTAATGACCTTAACCACCTCCTATGATCATAAAAAATTTTACACACGTCTTGGGGCTGGTCCTAGACTCTGATGGGGTTTTTGTAATTAAGGGGGGCAAAATGGCTCAACGGCGCCCCCTGAATATTTAAAATACCCCTCCCATATGGGTTTTTTTTGGAGTACGAAGATGAAAATCGGTACACATAAAGAACACTTCCTGACGCACAAAAAAAGTCTCTTGACACCATGACCTCAACCCAGCAGGAAGTCGGCCATTGTTGTTTTTTGTTGGCCAAATTTCACTGCTTTCCACCATTGGTATGCGGATGAACTCGTGCTAGGGATTTCACCCGATCAACTTCATATCTGGTGGACCTCACCTCAAGACCATGATGATCAAAAGTTATCAAAGGCTTTTCTCTAAGTTAAAGGGCGTGGCCTCTGTGGCCCGCCAAAGTTCGGTGTGGCGTTTGGTGAATTTGCCATGACATTTTGAATGGCTCTCACGTCCACATACTTTATCCAAACATCTTCAAACTTCATGAGCATGATGAGGGCTCTGCCCTGAACGCCTCCATATGTCAAACTCCCGCCTTACTCGTGGCGCCCCCTGCTGGTAACAGGAAATAACCTGTTTGTACTATGACGTGTACTGGGGAGAAGAGGAGAGGACATAGGAGGACTTGGTACTCTGGCTGCTACAACCTTCCCAACTACTTGGTGAAGCTACATTATAAAGGGTGAAGCTGGGGGCAATGTCATCGCTGCTTGCAGCTTTAATTATTATTATTATTATTATTATTATTATTCCTCCCAAACAACTGCATTTTTCAACCCCTTCCCATGCTCTAAAACGCCTGAAATTTTGCACACACATCAGGTCTGGTGAAAAACTTTGATATTTTGTGGTCGTTGTAAATGGGGGGCAAATGGCTCCACGGCGCCCCTTGAAATTTTCAAAACCCCTCCCATTGGGCTTAGTTTGTCATAGGTGCATGAAAATTGGTACACATGTTGATCATACCGAGACACACCAAAAAGTCTCTTGACACCATGACCTCAACCCAACAGGAAGTCCGCCATTGTGGTTTTGGAAGTTGGCGATTTTGGCGCTTTCACCATTGGTATGCGGATCGAACTCGTGTTAGGGATTTCACCTGATCCACTTCATATTTGGTGGACCTCACCTCAAGACCATGATGATCAAAAGTTATCAAAGGCTTTTCTCTAAGTTAAAGGGCGTGGCCTCTGTGGCCCGCCAAAGTTTGGTGGCGTTTGGTGAATTTGCCATGACATTTTGAATGGCTCTCACGTCCACATACTTTATCCAAACATCTTCAAACTTCATGAGCTTGATCAGGGCTCTGCCCTGAACGCCTCCATATGTCAAACTCCCGCCTTACTCGTGGCGTCCCCTGCTGGTAACAGGAAATGACCTATTTTTACTCTGAAGTGTACTGCTCCTTAATAGTTGACACCATCGGCTTGGTTTCTGCTCTACAACCTTCCCAACTACTTGGTGAAGCTACATTATAAAGGCCGTGAAGCTGGGTGCAATGGCATCTGTGTGGCGGCGCGCAACTGACGATCCCTCGCCGTGAAATTACGCTTTGGATTTGTAATGACCTTAACCACCTCCTATGATCCTAAAAATTCATACACACGTTCTTGGGGGCTGGTCCTAGACTCTGATGGGGTTTTTGTAATTGGGGGGGCAAAATGGCTCAACGGCGCCCCCTTGAAGATTTAAAATACCCCTCTCCATATGGGTTTTTTGGAGTACGAAGATGAAAATCGGTACACATAAAGAACACTTCCTGACGCACAAAAAGTCTCTTGACACCATGACCTCAACCTAGCAGGAAGTCGGCCATTTTGTTTTTGGCGGCCAAATTTCAGTGCTTTCCACCATTGGTATGCGGATGAACTCGTGTGCTAGGGATTTCACCCGATCAACTTCATATCTGGTGGACCTCACCTCAAGACCATGATGATCAAAAGTTATCAAAGGCTTTTCTCTAAGTTAAAGGGCGTGGCCTCTGTGGCTCGCCAAAGTTCGGTGGCGCTTTGGTGAATTTGCCATGACATTTTGAATGGCTCTCACGTCCACATACTTTATCCAAACATCTTCAAACTTCATGAGCATGATGAGGGCTCTGCCCTGAACGCCTCCATATGTCAAACTCCCGCCTTACTCGTGGCGCCCCCTGCTGGTAACAGGAAATAACCTGTTTGTACTATGACGTGTACTGGGGAGAAGAGGAGAGGACATAGGAGGACTCTGGTACTCTTGGCTGTGCCGCTGCGACTCCAAGGTCGCAAGGGGTGCGAGGGGTCTGGCCATCGCTGCTTGCAGCTTTTAATTAGGGCCCGAGCACCGCTTGCAGCCCTATTGTTTTTGTAATGTTTATTATTATTATTATTATTATTAGGGCCCGAGCACCGAGTGGTGCGAAGGCCCTATTGTAATTCTAATGTTTATTATTATTATTATTATTATTTGTCCTCCCAAACAACTGCATTTTTCAACCCCTTCCCATGCTCTAAAACGCCTGAAATTTTGCACACTCATCAGGTCTGGTGAAAAATTTGATATTTTGTGGTCGTTGTAAATGGGGGGCAAAATGGCTCAAGCGCCCCCCTTGAAATTTTCAAAACCCCCTCCCATTGGGCTTAGTTTGTCATAGGTGCATGAAAATTGGTACACATGTTGATCATACCGAGACACACCAAAAAGTCTCTTGACACCATGACCTCAACCCAACAGGAAGTCCGCCATTGTGGTCGGAAGTTGGCGATTTTGGCGAATTACACCATTGGTATGCGGACGAACTCGTGCTAGGGATTTCACCCGATCCACTTCATATTTGGTGGACCTCACCTCAAGACCATGATGATCAAAAGTTATCAAAGGCTTTTCTCTAAGTTAAAGGGCGTGGCCTCTGTGGCCCGCCAAAGTTTGGTGGCGTTTGGTGAATTTTCCATGACATTTTGAATGGCTCTCACGTCCACATACTTTATCCAAACATCTTCAAACTTCATGAGCATGATCAGGGCTCTGCCCTGAACACCTCCATATGTCAAACTCCCGCCTTACTCGTGGCGTCCCCTGCTGGTAACAGGAAATGACCTATTTTTACTCTGAAGTGTACTGCTCCTTAATAGTTGACACCATCGGCTTGGTTTCTGCTCTACAACCTTCCCAACTACTTGGTGAAGCTACATTATAAAGGCCGTGAAGCTGGGTGCAATGGCTTCTGTGTGGCGGCGCGGCAACTGACGCATCCTCGCCGTGAAATTACGCTTGGATTTGTAATGACCTTAACCACCTCCTATGATCCTAAAAATTCATACACACGTTCTTGGGGCTGGTCCTAGACTCTGATGGGGTTTTTGTAATTAAGGGGCAAAATGGCTCAACGGCGCCCCCTTGAATATTTAAAATACCCTCTCCATATGGGTTTTTTTGGAGTACGAAGATGAAAATCGGTACACATAAAGAACACTTCCTGACGCACAAAAAAGTCTCTTGACACCATGACCTCAACCTAGCAGGAAGTCGGCCATGTTGTTTTTGGCGGCCAAATTTCACTGCTTTCCACCATTGGTATGCGGATGAACTCGTGCTAGGGATTTCACCCGATCAACTTCATATCTGGAGGACCTCACCTCAAGACCATGATGATCAAAAGTTATCAAAGGCTTTTCTCTAAGTTAAAGGGCGTGGCCTCTGTGGCTCGCCAAAGTTCGGTGGCGTTTGGTGAATTTGCCATGACATTTTGAATGGCTCTCACGTCCACATACTTTATCCAAACATCTTCAAACTTTATGAGCATGATGACGGCTCTGCCCGGAACGCCTCCATATGTCAAACTCCCGCCTTACTCGTGGCGCCCCCTGCTGGTAACAGGAAATAACCTGTTTGTACTATGACGTGTACTGGGGAGAAGAGGAGAGGACATAGGAGGACTCTGGTACTCTTGGCTGCGCCGTACGGCTGGTCGCAAGCGACTCCCGCTGCTGGGTCGCAAGGGGTGCGAGGGCCCGTCATCGCTGCTTGCAGCTTTAATTATTAT
Source organism: Toxotes chatareus (assembly GCA_016801885.1). Lineage (NCBI taxonomy): Eukaryota > Metazoa > Chordata > Actinopteri > Toxotidae > Toxotes > Toxotes chatareus. Next base: position 101,879 of record JAFBJY010000123.1, on the reverse strand, counting down.
TATTATTATTATTATTATTATTCCTCCCAAACAACTGCATTTTTCAACCCCTTCCCATGCTCTAAAACGCCTGAAATTTTGCACACTCATCAGGTCTGGTGAAAAATTTGATATTTTGTGGTCGTTGTAAATGGGGGGGGCCAAATGGCTCCGCAGCGCCCCCTTGAAATTTTCAAAACCCCCCTCCCATTGGGCTTAGTTTGTCATAGGTGCATGAAAATTGGTACACATGTTGATCATACCGAGACACACCAAAAAGTCTCTTGACACCATGACCTCAACCCAACAGGAAGTCCGCCATTGTGGTCGGAAGTTGGCGATTTTGGCGAATTACACCATTGGTATGCGGACGAACTCGTGCTAGGGATTTCACCTGATCCACTTCATATTTGGTGGACCTCACCTCAAGACCATGATGATCAAAAGTTATCAAAGGCTTTTCTCTAAGTTAAAGGGCGTGGCCTCTGTGGCCCGCCAAAGTTTGGTGGCGCTTTGGTGAATTTTCCATGACATTTTGAATGGCTCTCACGTCCACATACTTTATCCAAACATCTTCAAACTTCATGAGCATGATCAGGGCTCTGCCCTGAACACCTCCATATGTCAAACTCCCGCCTTACTCGTGGCGTCCCCTGCTGGTAACAGGAAATGACCTATTTTTACTCTGAAGTGTACTGCTCCTTAATAGTTGACACCATCGGCTTGGTTTCTGCTCTACAACCTTCCCAACTACTTGGTGAAGCTACATTATAAAGGCCGTGAAGCTGGGTGCAATGGCATCTGTGTGGCGGGCGCTGGCAACTGACGCATCCTCGCGCCGTGAAATTACGCTTGGATTTGTAATGACCTTAACCACCTCCTATGATCCTAAAAATTCATACACACGTTCTTGGGGGCTGGTCCTAGACTCTGATGGGGTTTTTGTAATTAAGCGGGGCAAAATGGCTCAACGGCGCCCCTTTGAATATTTAAAATACCCCTCTCCATATGGGTTTTTTTGGAGTACGAAGATGAAAATCGGTACACATAAAGAACACTTCCTGACGCACAAAAAGTCTCTTGACACCATGACCTCAACCTAGCAGGAAGTCGGCCATTTTGATTTTGGCGGCCAAATTTCAGTGCTTTCCACCATTGGTATGCGGATGAACTCGTGCTAGGGATTTCACCCGATCAACTTCATATCTGGTGGACCTCACCTCAAGACCATGATGATCAAAAGTTATCAAAGGCTTTTCTCTAAGTTAAAGGGCGTGGCCTCTGTGGCTCGCCAAAGTTCGGTGGCGCTTTGGTGAATTTGCCATGACATTTTGAATGGCTCTCACGTCCACATACTTTATCCAAACATCTTCAAACTTTATGAGCATGATGAGGGCTCTGCCCTGAACGCCTCCATATGTCAAACTCCCGCCTTACTCGTGGCGCCCCCTGCTGGTAACAGGAAATAACCTGTTTGTACTATGACGTGTACTGGGGAGAGAGGAGGAGGACATAGGAGGACTCTGGTACTCTTGGCTGCGCCGGCTGCGACTCCAGCGGTCGCAAGGGGTGCGAGGGCCGTCATCGCTGCTTGCAGCTTTAATTATTATTATTATTATTATTATTCCTCCCAAACAACTGCATTTTTCAACCCCTTCCCATGCTCTAAAACGCCTGAAATTTTGCACACTCATCAGGTCTGGTGAAAAATTTGATATTTTGTGGTCGTTGTAAATGGGGGGGGCAAAATGGCTCCGCAGCGCCCCCTTGAAATTTTCAAAACCCCCCTCCCATTGGGCTTAGTTTGTCATAGGTGCATGAAAATTGGTACACATGTTGATCATACCGAGACACACCAAAAGTCTCTCTTGACACCATGACCTCAACCCAACAGGAAGTCCGCCATTGTGGTCGGAAGTTGGCGATTTTGGCGAATTACACCATTGGTATGCGGACGAACTCGTGCTAGGGATTTCACCTGATCCACTTCATATTTGGTGGACCTCACCTCAAGACCATGATGATCAAAAGTTATCAAAGGCTTTTCTCTAAGTTAAAGGGCGTGGCCTCTGTGGCCCGCCAAAGTTTGGTGGCGCTTGGTGAATTTTCCATGACATTTTGAATGGCTCTCACGTCCACATACTTTATCCAAACATCTTCAAACTTCATGAGCATGATCAGGGCTCTGCCCTGAACACCTCCATATGTCAAACTCCCGCCTTACTCGTGGCGTCCCCTGCTGGTAACAGGAAATGACCTATTTTTACTCTGAAGTGTACTGCTCCTTAATAGTTGACACCATCGGCTTGGTTTCTGCTCTACAACCTTCCCAACTACTTGGTGAAGCTACATTATAAAGGCCGTGAAGCTGGGTGCAATGGCATCTGTGTGGCGGCGCTGGCAACTGACGCATCCTCGCGCCGTGAAATTACGCTTGGATTTGTAATGACCTTAACCACCTCCTATGATCCTAAAAATTCATACACACGTTCTTGGGGGCTGGTCCTAGACTCTGATGGGGTTTTTGTAATTAAGGGGGCAAAATGGCTCAACGGCGCCCCCTTGAATATTTAAAATACCCCTCTCCATATGGGTTTTTTGGAGTACGAAGATGAAAATCGGTACACATAAAGAACACTTCCTGACGCACAAAAAGTCTCTTGACACCATGACCTCAACCTAGCAGGAAGTCGGCCATTTTGTTTTTGGCGGCCAAATTTCAGTGCTTTCCACCATTGGTATGCGGATGAACTCGTGCTAGGGATTTCACCCGATCAACTTCATATCTGGTGGACCTCACCTCAAGACCATGATGATCAAAAGTTATCAAAGGCTTTTCTCTAAGTTAAAGGGCGTGGCCTCTGTGGCTCGCCAAAGTTCGTATGGCGTTTGGTGAATTTGCCATGACATTTTGAATGGCTCTCACGTCAACATACTTTATCCAAACATCTTCAAACTTCATGAGCATGATCAGGGCTCTGCCCTGAACGCCTCCATATGTCAAACTCCCGCCTTACTCGTGGCGCCCCCTGCTGGTAACAGGAAATAACCTGTTTGTACTATGACGTGTACTGGGGAGAAGAGGAGAGGACATAGGAGGACTCTGGTACTCTTGGCTGCGCCGGCTGCGACTCCCGCGGGTCGCAAGGGGTGCGAGGGCCCGTCATCGCTGCTTGCAGCTTTAATTATTATTATTCCTCCCAAACAACTGCATTTTTCAACCCCTTTCCATGCTCTAAAACGCCTGAAATTTTGCACACTCATCAGGTCTGGTGAAAAATTTGATATTTTGTGGTCCTTGTAAATGGGTGGGGCAAAATGGCTCCGCAGCGCCCCCTTGAAATTTTCAACACCCCCCTCCCATTGGGCTTAGTTTGTCATAGTTGCATGAAAATTGGTACACATGTTGATCATACCGAGACACACCAAAAAGTCTCTTGACACCATGACCTCAACCCAACAGGAAGTCCGCCATTGTGGTCGGAAGTTGGCGATTTTGGCGAATTACACCATTGGTATGCGGACGAACTCGTGCTAGGGATTTCACCCGATCCACTTCATATTTGGTGGACCTCACCTCAAGACCATGATGATCAAAAGTTATCACAGAGTTTTCTCTAAGTTAAAGGGCGTGGCCTCTGTGGCCCGCCAAAGTTTGGTGGCGCTTGGTGAATTTGCCATGACATTTTGAATGGCTCTCACGTCCACATACTTTATCCAAACATCTTCAGACTTTATGAGCATGATCAGGGCTCTGCCCTGAACGCCTCCATATGTCAAACTCCCGCCTTACTCGTGGCGTCCCCTGCTGGTAACAGGAAATGACCTATTTTTACTCTGAAGTGTACTGCTCCTAAATAGTTGACACCATCGGCTTGGTTTCTGCTCTACAACCTTCCCAACTACTTGGTGAAGCTACATTATAAAGGCCATGAAGCTGGGTGCAATGGCATCTGTGTGGCGGCGCCGCAACTGACGCATCCCTCGCCGTGAAATTACGCTTTGATTTGTAATGACCTTAACCACCTCCTATGATCCTAAAAATTCATACACACGTTCTTGGGAGCTGGTCCTAGACTCTGATGGGGTTTTTGTAATTGGGCGGGGCAAAATGGCTCAACGGCGCCCCCTTGAATATTTAAAATACCCCTCTCCATATGGGTTTTTTTGGAATACGAAGATTAAAATCGGTACACATAAAGAACACTTCCTGGTCGCACAAAAAGTCTCTTGACACCATGACCTCAACCCAGCAGGAAGTCAGCCATTTTGTTTTTTGCGGCCAAATTTCAGTGCTTTCCACCATTGGTATGCGGATGAACTCGTGCTAGGGATTTCACCCGATCAACTTCATATCTGGTGGACCTCACCTCAAGACCATGATGATCAAAAGTTATCAAAGGCTTTTCTCTAAGTTAAAGGGCGTGGCCTCTTTGGCTCGCCAAAGTTCGGTGGCGTTTGGTGAATTTGCCATGACATTTTGAATGGCTCTCACGTCCACATACTTTATCCAAACATCTTCAAACTTCATGAGCATGATGAGGGCTCTGCCCTGAACGGCTCCATATGTATAACTCCCGCCTTACTTGTGGCGCCCCTGCTGGTAACAGGAAATAACCTGTTTGTACTATGACGTGTACTGGGAGAGAGAGAGAGGACATAGGAGGACTCTGGTACTCTTGGCTGCGCCGGCTGCTGCGACTCCAGCTGGTCGCAAGGGGTGCGAGGGCCTGTCATCGCTGCTTGCAGCTTTAATTATTATTATTCCTCCCAAACAACTGCATTTTTCAACCCCTTCCCATGCTCTAAAACGCCTGAAATTTTGCACACTCATCAGGTCTGGTGAAAAATTTGATATTTTGTGGTCGTTGTAAATGGGGGGCAAATGGCTCCATAGCGCCCCTTGAAATTTTCAAAACCCCCTCCCATTGGGCTTAGTTTGTCATAGGTGCATGAAAATTGGTACACATGTTGATCATACCGAGACACACCAAAAAGTCTCTTGACACCATGACCTCAACCCAACAGGAAGTCCGCCATTGTGGTCGGAAGTTGGCGATTTTGGCGAAATACACCATTGGTATGCGGATGAACTCGTGCTAGGGATTTCACCTGATCCACTTCATATTTGGTGGACCTCACCTCAAGACCATGATGATCAAAAGTTATTAAAGGCTTTTCTCTAAGTTAAAGGGCGTGGCCTCTGTGGCCCGTCAAAGTTTGGTGGCGTTTGGTGAATTTTCCATGACATTTTGAATGGCTCTCACGTCCACATACTTTATCCAAACATCTTCAAACTTCATGAGCTTGATCAGGGCTCTGCCCTGAACGCCTCCATATGTCAAACTCCCGCCTTACTCGTGGCGTCCCCTGCTGGTAACAGGAAATGACCTATTTTTACTCTGAAGTGTACTGCTCCTTAATAGTTGACACCATCAGCTTTGTTTCTGCTCTACAACCTTCCCAACTACTTGGTGAAGCTACATTATAAAGGCCGTGAAGCTGGGTGCAATGGCATCTGTGTGGCGGCGCGGCAACTGACGATCCCTCGCCGTGAAATTACGCTTTGGATTTGTAATGACCTTAACAACCTCCTATGATCATAAAAATTCATACACACGTTCTTGGAGGCTGGTCCTAGACTCTGATGGGGTTTTTTTTAGTAATTAAGGGGGCAAAGTGGCTCAACTGCGCCCCTTGAAAATTTAAAATACCCCTCTCCATATGGGTTTTTTGGAGTATGAAGATGAAAATCGGTACACATAAAGAACACTTCCAGACGCACAAAAGTCTCTTGACACCATGACCTCAACCCAGCAGGAAGTCGGCCATTTTGTTTTTGGCGGCCAAATTTCAGTGCTTTCCACCATTGGTATGCGGATGAACTCGTGCTAGGGATTTCACCCGATCAACTTCATATCTGGTGGACCTCACCTCAAGACCATGATGATCAAAAGTTATAAGAGACTTTTCTCTAAGTTAAAGGGCGTGGCCTCTGTGGCTCGCCAAAGTTCGATGGCGTTTGGTGAATTTGCCATGACATTTTGAATGGCTCTCACATCCACATAATTTATCCAAACATCTTCAAACTTCATGAGCATGATGAGGGCTCTGCCCTGAACGCCTCCATATGTCAAACTCCCGCCTTACTCGTGGCGCCCCCTGCTGGTAACAGGAAATAACCTGTTTGTACTATGACGTGTACTGGGGAGAAGAGGAGAGGACATAGGAGGACTCTGGTACTCTTGGCTGCGCCGGCTGCGACTCCCGCGGGTCGCAAGGGGTGCGAGGGCCCGTCATCGCTGCTTGCAGCTTTAATTATCTATTTGAAATGTATTTGCTTTTGTCACTTAACAATAGGATGAAAAAATACAGCACAGAAACTTCTCTCTTCACCATCTTTTAGTTGAGAGCGTGGTACAAAGTCATGTTAGGAGTCGACAGTCTCTCCTCCTTCCTCGTGTTTCTGGGAAAACCTCCCTAGTGTTTCTCGTCTGTCCCCTGTTTGTCTAAATTCTTGTCTGTGTGTGTGTGTAGGCCTGGGTGTGGTTGACTTACTTTGGGTTTCCCAATCCATTAGTTTCCCTGATGCAAATCTATTTAACCTGTTGTAAATCAAAGGGCAGGTGAATTTCTGCTGATTAGAAATAATGAATGAACTTGACTCCACTGAATGAGAAGCTCACTGTCGTTCAGTCCTTGTGTGGTCTGAGGTTTCCTCCTGATCAATGGTCTATCACAGAGGTGAACCATGCACTTCAACACAAGACTTGTGAAACACAGTGGCATGCTGGGAGAGCTTCTAAAACAATATGAAGACAAACTAAAGACAGAAACAACAACACACATGTGCTCAGTTCAGAACCAGACCAGAGAGTATAGGAGCATGATCGAGGAGTGCAATGATAGCACAGTAATTGTGCATGTGGACTTTTCTGAGGGGTGGAGATGCAAGTATAGTTCTGAGGTGCAGTCATGCCACTTTGGTCAGAACCGCCCACAGCTCAATCCTGAAAGATATTTGTTGAAAGTTTCCAAAAGTTGATACAATTCACTTTTGGTCAGATGGTCCCAGCAAGCAATACAAAAACAAGAATAACTTTTCTCTCCTCTGCAGTGTCCAAGAGAACAACCTGGAACTTCTTCCCCACCTCACATGGGAAGGGAGCACCAGATGGCATAGGAGGTACTGTGAAAAGGACTGCAGACAGCCTTATACTGCAGGGGAATGACATTGTGAATGGGAATATTTTCCATGATCAGCATTAAAAAAAAGACATGAATGATAAAGCACACAATCAAACCGCTGGGCTTGTGGGTATGATTACTTGTCGTCCCAATTTCACAAACATATCATTTGGACAAAACATTTCAAAAAATTAACTTCGAAACTAAACACTGACATGAACTACTAACGTACTGACTTACTGAAAACCTTGGAGGTGATCTGGACTTTCCTGTAGTTTCCTCTTGTCCTTGTAACAGCAGTAGCTCCTCCCTTCCTTGTCAATAATTATGCAGAAATATCTGAGTGCTTCTTTCTTCCAAAATCATGAGCAAGTCCTGTCCAGTCCAACTGTTTCTGCTCCTGTTTGACTTCTGAACTTGTCTCTGGCTGTGTGTCCACTTACTGCAGCCTGTGACATCAGGCTGTAGAATGTTGATACATCAAAGGCATCAAAGGACAAACACACACACACACACACACTCACACACACACACACACACATACTGGTACTTAAATCTTTGTGAGGACACTTGCTGACATAATGCATTCCCTAGCCCTTACCCTAACCCTAACCAAAACCCAATTCTAACCCTGAAACCAAGTCTTAACCCTCAAACAGCAACATGAGCACAGATGGAAACACTGCAGAGCTGCTTTGGATGGTTTAACAGGTAGAGATCATCAAATAATGGAATGACCTGATACCTTCATCTGTATCCATAAACACATGGAGGAAATCTCCCAAACACAAACTTAACCACAATGTGATTCACAGGTAACAAACACACTTGCATGTAAACTCACACCAGCATAAAAAAATAAGTCATTGTTTTAGGATGTGAAGAAGAAGATCCAGGATGAAGGAGATCAGGAGACAGGAGCCCCACAACAGAAGAGAGAGAAATAAAAGAAATACAATTAAAACACAAACTTACAAACAGATGAAGAATCACCTTAAAGTCATTGTAGTAAACAAAGAAAGTTTTGTTTCTGGACCCAGACTGAGAAAATACCAGTAACTGAAAATAATGATGAAATAATGTTGGAGGGGAAAAAATGCTTCCTCCTTCCATCCAGCCTGGTTATTTTACAGCTTCTGCTCCCAGAACATGATGATATAGAGTCAGCTTTAACTTTCACCATCAGCTTCCTACTTGATTCAGGTGACAGGTGTAACTGTTATCTCAGTGTGATGCAGAGAAGAGACCAACATAAAGCAGGACTCTGGATTTAAGGTCTAACAGCACAAGATAAGTTGAACGAGATCTAAAAGAAACATGAGTCAAAATGATTGAAAGAGGACTTACTATGGACTGACAGGAGACAGAAAGACACTTTACAGTCATTTCTACCAGCAGTCAGCAGACAAACACTCATGAGAGCACCTTTATACCTCACTCTGACAAAAGAGACACAGCCCAGTTCAGCCTCTGCACAGCTCTGAAGGACAAACACTGCTGTGACTGTATTTAAGTGGCAACATACTATGATTTACATTAACAACTGAAAATCATATAACTAATAAAACATTAAATTCAATAGCTAATTAAAAAGCCAACAGGAGAACACTGTTTATTTTACAGGCTGTTTGTATCTGCTTTGTGAAAGAGTCCACAGAGTCCACACACCTCAGACTTACTGTGAGATCATTCCAAAGTTTAGAGGCTGCAAACTGGAAAGCACAATCTTCCTGAGTCTTAAAACATGTCCGAGGTACATTTAGAAAGTCCTGACCTAAAAGATCAGCTCATGGTGTGGGGGTGCAGAAGGTCCATGGTATACTGTGGAGCCTTAAGTCAGCACATTATACAGGGACAGTGATACACCTGGATGTGTTTCATCCAAAATAAAAATACTACCTTCTTCAACTAATACTGTATGTCAGCTTTCAGGGAGTCTGAAGACGCCAACCACCAACAGTGTGAGCTGCACACTGAATGTGATATTTCAGAGTTCTTTGAATTAAACATTGTGATTTTTGAAGTCCTCATATTAAAATGGGAAGTTGAAGGACCTGGAAAAGTAAAACACAAAAGTGTAATACAAACATTCAAATAGGATTTTCCATTGTGTTGGTTGTAGTCACATCAAGTCATGATATGAATTGAAATGAAGTTGATGATCTGAGCTTCTACTAAAGCACTGCCAACTCACTGATAACTACAATCAATATTCCTACAACTTTTTCCCAGTTAAGCAGGAAAAGTTTGGTTTGCATTATCAGTAACATAACACAGCTCTGATATGGCTGTAATTGATCAGTAAACAGTGACATAAGGCTGATATCCCAAAGTACAAACAAGAGCACAGGAGTGAGACTAAACTCCAAACTGTAGAGACTGAGGTAGAAGCTGCAAAAGTCCTGAGAGCTGAAAACAGAGAGACATTTTAGAACAGAGCTTTCTCTCTAATCTTCAGCATAGATACACAAGTTTAGCTACTGAAGACACAGCTAAGGAGAGGAGAATGTTAAGAGTTGGCAATGACCGGCTGTGTTACCAAGCCGGGTCACAGCAGCAGTGCAGCCATCCCCTACTACCCTGGAACATTGTGTTCCCAGAATACAGGTTTACTTGTGGCTCCTAAAGTCTCCAATAGAGAGAATAGGAGGCAGAGCCCTCAGATATCAGGCTCCTCTACTGTGGAACCATCTACTAGTTTGGGTCTTGGAGGCAGACGCCCTCTCCATGTTTAAGAGGAGGCTTAAAACTTTCCCTTTGATGAAACTTATAGTCAGAGCTGAGTAAGGCTTTCCTGAATGAGCCACTAGTTATGCTGCTATAGGTCTACACTGCTGGAAGACTTCACATGATGCACTGATTTCCTCTCTCCTCCTCTCCTCTCCATCTGTACACATTCATATCCCATTAATGTATGTTACTAACTTGGCTTCTTCTCTCTCCCATGGTGTTGTGCTTTCTCGTCTCTGCAGTTACTTCCACCTCCAGAGCTGCAGAGTCTGGATCTGTGGCTGCAGGCAAACTACTGTTTCACATGCAAAGCACCAGTGGTTGATCTTCAACATAAATGATAAAAAAGACTTGGAGGACGCCTGTTTCAACTATATAAGTCAGACTGCTGAAGCCTCCTGTTTGCTTCTTTTGAACTTTGGAAGTCCCTTTTACACAGGACATGGACTGTGGATTTTATGCTCCATCATTTAGGAGGATCCAAAGCAACAACCACAAATGATTTCAATTTACATAAAAAGACAAACTTGTAAAAAAAAAAAATAGGCACCTTTCCTTTAACACAAACCATAATGCTTTGAAGCAAAAAATGGAAACCTAAGTTGACAATAGGAAAATCTCACAGATACAATCAGCATAAATAAACTGAACATGTACTGAAACCTTTGGGCTGAAGTTCTTGTGTGATTAGACATCATGTGAATTTAACAAACATCCCACTGAACTGAAACACTGACATCAACTGACTTACTGAAAACCTTGGAGGTGATCTGGACTTTCCTGTAGTTTCCTCTTGTCCTTGTAACAGCAGTAGCTCCTCCCTTCCTTGTCAATAATTGTGCAGAAATATCTGAGTGCTTCTTTCTTCCTAAATCATGAGCAAGTCCTGTCCAGTCCAACTGTTTCTGCTCCTGTTTGACTTCTGAACTTGTCTCTGGCTGTGTGTCCACTTACTGCAGTCTGTGACATCAGGCTGTAGAATGTTGATACATCAAAGGCATCAAAGGACAAACACACACACACTTGTCTTACTATAGTTGTGAGAACACATGTTGCCATAATGCATTCCCTTGCCCCTAAACCTAACCTAACCTTAACCATCATAACTGAAAGCCTAACACTAACCAAAACATAACTCATACTAATGATATTCAATCTTCTCAAAAATACCAAATGAATTACAACAATAAGCACTCAGGACCATTCAGCTGGGTTGGTGAATTCAGCACCAAGGACAGCAGCAGCTGAACTGTACACAACTACATGTACTAACACACAGCAAATTCACAAAGTACTAAAATCTGGAGTCAGGCAAAAATTGTGAAAGAGTTACATTTCTGGAGTTTATTTTATAACTCTACAGTTTGTGTTAAGGTGTACACCCAGGCCGAGTTGAATTTTGGAGTTTATTCCCTGGTGTTCAGGATCTGGTTTTAACTCTGCCCCTGGAGTTCACAACGCATTTTATCGCGGCATGAGCAGCACAAGGAACATCGTCACAAGGCTGGTAAGAGCATGATTTTTATCAAAAAGTACTTTAAATACGTGACATTTTGTCATTGTTCTCACTTTATCTACTTACATAGTACCGCTAATGACTGCGAACTTGATGTTGAACGTAACCCCATTGCTTTTACTCCATTATTTAGAGCAAGTAGCTCCCGCAGCATTAGTTGGCTATATGTATAATTTCCGGCTCAATGGCGCAGACGCAGCTGAAAAGTCAGTTTTGGCTAACATGCCAACAGTTGAGCTTATAAACTGTAGCCTTTCTGTTTTGAACAGCGGTGAGAAACATGTATTTTAACAGTGTGTAGTTGGGATACATTTTAACTTGAACATGTTATTCTCAGACATATGACATTTTCTTCCTTTATGTCAAGCCAACATGTTGATTAAAGTACAACATGGAGGGAAGAAGAAGGACATTAAACTCGAAGAGGCTTGCTTCTCAGATTTTCTCAGTGCAGGTCAGTCAGATGTTTAGTATTAAATTAATAAAGATGTAAACATGTTGTAACGTGGAGTTGTTATGGCACACTGAACACTGAAACACACTGAAAGTCACAGATCAACAGGGAGCAGAGGTGGATGAGGATGTTTCAAAGATCTGTGTTTTTTCATCTACAGTGATGATGGTAGGACATTTAAAAATTCACATTTTGCTGCACTTATATTTTGAGAGATTTGTATCTTGACACAGACAAAAATATGTGATTGTGAGAAGTGGATGATAAGAATTCCAAAGTACAGTATTTAATCAGTTCATATTAAGCTGTATGTGTTGTCTGCATTTCAGACCTCCCATCTACTGAAGCATCTATGAACCTGGCTGATCGTTCCGACCTGACAGAATGTGTGACCCTCACTACTTGTGGTAAGCAGAGTTATAGGTAGTGGTAATGTTTTGTCTTGAGACAGGTGACATCCAGCCAGGTATGTGATAGTTTTAATGTGTTGAACTTTAGATTTCATTTGCCTTATACTTGTGTGTTTGTGATCTTTATATCTAAGTGTCCTGCATGGCAAGGGTGTGAAGTAGGGCTGGACGATTTTAGGAAAAGGTCTAATTGCGATTTGTCTTGCAGATATATCCACATTTTTCAGCTCTGTTAGCACTTTTTCTTTACACTCTGCATACAGCTGTGGGATGGCAACCTGGCTGAAGTAGGTGCAGGAGGGAATCACATATCTTCTGTCCAGCGTGTGGAGGAGGTTTTTAAATCCGTCTTTGGTGACCGTGTGAACAGTCACCACGTTATCTCCCGTGTCTTCAGCTGCTCTTATCAAATGGAGTTATGCTGGCGAAACATGATGGAATTGTCTGTTGGCTTCTTTGGGCCTGAGCATCATTCTCAGACTTTTCACCAGAACTTTTTCGTCATGCAAAGACCTGTTGTGATTTTTCAGGTGTCGGTATAAACTGCTTGTGTTTCCGCTGGATGTTGCAACTTTAGCGCGACAGGTTTTGCACAGTACCTAGTGATGGGCAAATGATACCGAGGCTTTAGAGCTTGTGTCACTCTTCCTGAAGCAGAGTGATTCAAAAACGCTGTGTCAGAGCTTGTATCTAAACACCAGTGTCACATGACCGATGTTTTGCTTCGCTTCATTGCTTCAAAATGTTTCAATCTTTTCATTGGCTCATAGTCTTTCCGTGTATGTCATTGGCTCATGGTGTTTCAATGCATTCTGAGCCAATGACAGTTTGACAGGTTTGACAGATTTGAGTGGTTTGGTGCCATACCAGCTATATAAGATGCATCATAATGCTTCAAAATGGGGTTGTGAGGAGATAGAGATTTGGAGAGTGAGAGTGAGAGTATTTTGACAAGTTTCATGGTGAGTACCACCAATAAGCAACGTTCTAAAGTTTGGGATCATTTTGATCTCATACCACCAATTAAGGTATAATGCAGTTTATGGCATACATTTTATGTTTCCATAATTGAATTGTATTTTAATCTTTAAATGGGTCTCAAAATTAAAATTGCTTGTAAGTGAGGTGTTTGCTCTGCACACAAGAGTTGTCTTACAGCAACAACACATCATCTATGACGAGACACTTGCGTGCCAGGCATGATGACAATCATACCCAGCAAACCAGTGACGCTGTCAACACTGGAAATCCTGACAGTAAGCTAAATATATACATATATATAGTGCATATATGTATGTGCATCTATTTATTGTAGATGATGTGTATCATATTCATATAGCAACCTTTCTCCCACACAGTGTCCAGAAAACAGCAGCTGGATGAGGCCTTGGAGGACATGATAGTTAAAGATGGTCAGCCTTTTTCTGTCGTTGTGGATGAAGGGTTCCAAAATTCCATTAAAATCCTGGACCCATCATTCTCCATTCCAAGCCACAAAACTGTAAAGGCAATGGTGGAAGCAAGGTACACTGTAACCAAAGAGAAGGCCTTGGTCTGTGGGATGGTTACTGATGGAGCTCACAATATTGTGGCAAGTGTTACTCAGTTAAACATTAGACATATTTATTGCTTTGCCCACATGCTGAATCTCATTGTCAAAAAATCACTGTGTCAGACTTCTGAGCTGGAAAACATGCGCAGTAGGGCCCGCAAAATAGTGGCACACTTCAAGTCCAATTCAAAAGCAAAGGAAAAGTTGTGCTCTATTCAAGCTAATATGGGCATGCCCCCAAAAAAGCTTGTTCAAGAGGTCGAAACCAGATGGAACAGCACTTATGCCTTGTTCCATAGGCTTTATGAGCAGAGAGAACCTTTAGGGGCAGCCCTGGCATCACTTAGCACTGACATACTGCCTTTCACTGCTGATGACTATGCAGCAATCAACCAGTGCCTGACAGTTTTAAGGCCATTCTATCAGGCAACTGTTGAGCTTTCTGAGGAAAGGAGAGTGTCGGGGTCAAAGGCAATTCCTATAGCCAAAATGCTGAGACATGTAATTTCTGCCAAATGTGCCCAAATGGCTCCTTGTATTGGTGCCACGCTTGCCAACCATTTGAAAACTAATTTGAATGAAAAATTCAGGGGCTTGGAAAAGGTGAACTCCCTGTCTGTGGCCACCATCTTGGATCCACGGTTTAAACAGGCTGGCTTTACTAATCAAAGCAATGCTCAGGCTGCTGTAGAAAGGCTGAGAGTGTGCCAGTCTTATTGATGGGTCGGCAGAAGATGTGCCACTGGAGACTGCAACAACATCTGCCAGTGCTGGTGAAGAAAATTACAACTTGTGGGCTTTACTTACTGGACAACTATGTAGAGTCTCAGCACCACACCAGCAGTGCATCTGTCAGCACTGCAGTGGAGATCCAGAGGTATGCATGTTGATTACTGTTGAAACATCAGTTGTTTTATTCAGTCATTCATTGTCTTACTGCCTGTGTCATAGATATTTGAAAGAACAGATTCTGACAAGAGCAGAGGATCCCCTGAAGTACAGGGTGGCACGAAAGACTTTATATCCTACGCTGTGGAAACTTGCATGGAAGTATCTGTGCATCCCAGCATCATCTGTTCTCTGTGGAAGGATATTTTCCAAAGCTGGGGAGCTGGTCAGCCAGAAGAGGAGCCGACTGAAGCCTGTGACAGTAGAAAAAGTTATTATTTGTATTTATTTATTATTAAATTATATTTCTCAATAAAAACCCGTGAAGACAAATTACTTGTCTGGTTCTGTAAATAATCATTCCAAATGAACCATACAAGTCCCCAAATGACATAACATTATCTTTAAAGGTTTTCCTAAAAACACTATACACAAAAACACACAAAAAACAATGTTTCTGAATTCAAACACCATGATCATTTGCAAAGTAAGAAGGATCTCTTATCCTGTTAGGGACTTTTTTGACATAAAGAAATAAAGCTCAAAGCTTTAAATAAACCCTTAACCAACATTTAACCCTTAATATAATTTGCATTTATTCTTTGGGTCAATCTGGAATGTGTTTTAGAGTATGGGGGAGAACATCTGCATATTTTATTGTAATGACGATATAATCATTATTTGGTATGAATGAACAAAACACTTGAATGACCACACAGACTTTTCTGAACTTTTATTGCTGTCATGGGATTGAAAGTGCCAGTGCTTCAGTCGTTTTCTTTAGAAGGTGCTATGGCTTCAGTTGTCCACCAGATGTCACTGTGACTGAGGTCTTGAAGCTTTGAATCTTTTTCGGCACAATTGTTAGGAAAGCTTCAGTGCATCATGAGGTTTCACTTGCTCACCACTACTTTTTAGTTTAGGAAATTTTCAAAAATGATGGCCAGAGTCGCAAATAGCATTTGAGCGGTGCATTTATTTACAGCCCAAAAAAAGTGCTATCAAAAAGCAAGGCAAAATAAACAAAAATTAAATCCATAATTTACTGGGTATTACATCCCTCACTCTCTCCTCGAGTGCTTTGTTGGCCGGAGCATTATAAACCCTAAGCCCCTTCCAAGACTGACCAATTTACAATCAGTGCATTAAATGAGATCTCTGGTCACCACATCTTCATAATCAGGTCCCATATTAAACTCACAACAAAACGCATAAATCATCATTTCAATAATTCACACATACATGAACCTGCTTCATCATATCATCCATTATATTAATGCCAAACCAAAATCGCTCCTCCAACTCAGTGGGACCTGGTATGGCAATTCAGCTGTACAGGTACCTCCTACCACTGTATAAGGCAGCCTTCTTCAGCTGCTCTGGTTCAGCCCCAGGCACAGAGAAGGAGAGGACCAAGATGGCAGCAGCACTGGTAAAAGCATGAGTGAATAAACCATCTTGAAATAACAGAGCTGGTGTGTAGTGTGTTTCTTATGTTTTACTGTGAGGGTTGGGTATATGGTGTATGAACCTGTATCCAATATGGTGCGTGCACTCACCAGGAAAACAGTGGGGAACTATTTGTTATGAACCATGAATGGGTACAGGGCTGAGTGTCTGTCCTACTATGTGCTACCAGTGAGCAGTGACGTGGTCTTCTTCACTGAGGGAAACAGGAAAAAAGACAAGAAGTAGACAGAGGACAGATAAACAAGGGCTAGGGTTTCAAAGGGTCACGGCACAATGCAGGGAGAACTGAGAGACAGGAAGAGGAGAGAGATGCTGAGAGCAGTGGTCAGATGAGCATGTGCTCTGGAGATGCAGATGATCAAGTAAGAAAATCAGCTACACCATCAGATGTTGTTCCAGGGATCAGTAAACTTTCAAGTGGTCTCATCCTGAGGTTTAAAATCCTTTCAGATGGTATTGTGTCCACATGGTGTCATATATTTAAACAGTGTAGATAAGATATGAAATGAGAGGTCAGCAGGGACCTGTTACAGTCACTGCTGTGGCCAAGAACACTAAGGGGGAGTGGACAGGTGTAGAAACCCCAAGACGGTCAGACGAGTCAGTTAAAATCTTAGTTATTGCCTAACACAGAGAAACCACTGAGTACATTTGTGAATAGTTGTCTCCGTTCAGGAAGCAGCCTGACTTCCTCTAGTAAATAATGACAAATAAGGAGCTCTCACATGGACTTATACAGTAAACAATCATCACAATCATTTCAAGTTTCCATCACATTATTCCTGAGATAATATGAAACATTTCCAAATCAGCACTTCAGGAGCTTTGGCACCTTCTAGAGGCAGTTAGTGGAAAGAAGCTCAGGTGAAGAGCAGATTTCATTGCTGACTCTCTTTAATATCACACTTTGTGAATGTGTTCCTCTTCTGCTCTCAGCTTTCTTACCCTGGACTTCATCTGTCAGCCAGTGATGATGTTTAACCCAGCACGTGCTTCATGGTTCACTTCTGTTTACCTGAACATCTCAGCTGCCATCCCTGGTGGGGTGAGTGCAAAGAGGTTTGGAAACAATATAGAGATGACATTTCTGGAAATCAGATTCAAAATGATCAACTTTACTCAGTACCCTAAAACAGCTCCTATTGGCCCACATTTTCTCTGATCCTCCTCTGTTTAGGGGCCAGGAACCATGGTCAAGCCCTAAATGTTACATGGACACTTTTCTTCATCACTACAGAAGTGTTTATTTTTGTAGAAGTTCATGTGTAAAGCTGGAAATACTGCACACACAGCAAATTTTAGCCTCTGGAATAAGCTCTGTGAGTTAAAATCAACTCAGTCTGAGTGAACATGTGTGACCATAGAATAGACTCTGTGGCAGAGTTAAAATAACTCTGTTCCTGGAGATGAATTTTTAACTCTGAAACAGAGTTAACTTGAACTCCTCCTGTTAAAATACTCATCCCTCACTGAGTAGAGTGTAACTCTATAATTTAGTTAATTTCAATATAAACTCTTCTCCAGTGTTGACACCTAACACTCAAAATGTGTTTTATTTTCAGTTTTTAGAATTAAAATTTATTATTATATTTAGTTTTATGGGAAAATGACCACCAAACACCATCCTGTTAATTTTTTTTTTTTGCTTTTATTTGTGCAAATACATTTAAAAATTCAACACAAGACACTTTGAATTAATTGCTGTCTTAAAACTGTAAAATTTAACAGCACACAGGCAGCAAATAATGCCAATGAAAAACATTTGTGAAGTTGTACAAAACATTGTAAACAACACATTAATGCATAATGAAATGTCTGCAAATGTATAAACAACTGACACATTTTTCTGTGGTGCACTGTGTAACTTGAGGTAGACTACTACTCACTTTACAGTTCAAGTATAAAACAGTAAGAGAATTCATTCAATTCAGATTAGAAATCATTTTATGCAACCTGCTTGACAAATTCCTCTAAATTTTCAGTTGTATAAAGAACTACAGTATTTGGTTCACCACTCCCCAAAAGCTTGGCTATAACTGAAGCACACGCCTTTGTTGTGAGTAGAACCTGAAGGACCTGCTTCAGTATTTTGGAAATGAGATGAAGTATTTCATCAGTTACAGACTGAGAATTGTTTACTGTCTCTGTGTCGTTGTTGAAAGGGATCTGGTTAGACACACCTGTGTTATCAATGGAGCTGTGTATCTTAATGAGATGTCTCCTGAATCCACAATAACTAGAGAGACTTCTACCTGGATACATGGCATGAATTCATTTGAGGTGCCTGAAGAAAAGCAACACTGAACCAAAGGATGAATTACAGAGGAAACATCTCAACATTTTGGCTAAATAAGCTACTTATGGTTTGTTTAACAGCTTTGCTCTGAGCTCTTTTACTCTGGGAGATTCTTCAGTTGTATCAATATTGTACAGAGCTGTCTGCAAAAATGTGTACAGGCTGGAGAGCGCCATCATACTTCACACCGAAAACAAAATGTGACTTGAACAGCTCATCAAAAGCACCAAAGGATGTACATGACTGACATGACAGAAGCTTTTTGTCCAAGACAATATAAAAGGTGAAAACCTGGGTCTTTGAAGTTTCTGTGGCAAGAAGATATGGCTGATGGGTTCCTTCAGTGGTCAGGAGATGATCCTCAAGGCTTTGGGATGACTGAAACAAGAGAAATATGTTTACAAAAATGTGTTTATAAAACTCAGCAACATCTACAGTATTTGGAAGTTTTGACAAACCTTCTGAAATTTTACCAGATGATCCGTTGCCTCTCCGACGCTGATCTTTGTGGGACACTTTCTTCCAGCTGGTTGTGGAGTGAGAAGATGAAGCAACACCAGAAGAGAAAGCCATGTTGCTGTCCCACTCTGAGGACAGAGTGAAAAGTACTTTTACACTCATTATATATATTACGTAGTGTGTTTATGATATCGCTCTGTGCATTGTTCTAATGGTTTTATGATGATCAGCCAATCAGAGATTGGCTGATCATCATATGTTCTGGATGATGTGGGACGTCCTTTTAGCTCCACTCTACTCTGGGATGAAGCGGTGCTTTTGGATTTCAGTTGCACAGTCTTCATGCGCCACTCAAGAAAGGGTTAGGGCCTTTGTTGCTTTGAATATCATAGAAGTGTTCCTGAAAGAAAAAAAGCTGTCTCAAGAACAAATACTGTATGTTGCTTATTTGCAAACAAGGGAGTTAAACTTATCACTTTTTGGAGTATGGGTCTTTCAAAGATGGGGAAAGTGAAACAATCCCGAGGGCATGGAACTCTTTTGTTGCTTAACTGCAGCTCTACTGCAAGTGAGAAAAAAAATCTCTTACCATTTTTAAAATATTTTTATATACATATTTTTTCCTTCTTTTTTCCATGCATGTGAGCGACAATAATATTAACCAGTAACCGTGTGGTGGAAAATTTCAAACTTCCAGTCTGTTCATACTCTTTAATCACAGTCATCAGTCAAGTAAGAATTTGCTCCACATTCTCAAAAAGAAAACATTATAAACGTATTTACAACTACACTTAGATCTATGTTGTAAGCAAATACATTCATCTAATACATATTACATATTACTTGCATTTTTAGCAATTATGTCTAATAAACAATGATTAAAATCTAGTTGTATACAAGTTGGAAAACAATTAAAATGTTTGCAATTTTTAAAGTGCTTGAGACTGACAGTGTATCTGTCAGACTTGGAGAGGAGGAGCCTTCACACCCTTGCTGCAGGACACTTAGATCTGAAGATCACAAACACACAAGTATATAGCAAATAAAATCTAAAGTCCAGTACATTAAAACTATATCACATACCTGGCTGGATATTACCTGTCTCAAGACAAAACATTACCATTACCTATATCGTGGGTGAAATTTAAGACCTTCACGGAGTATTAAAAAAAAAAAAAAAGAACAAGCCCAGATTGCAGTCAATTGACATTTATTGTAAATGAAACAAATATATATACAGCCATAATTTTCATCATTTACATCAGATTATGGAGGATGAGGGCCAATTTCAAAATCCCATATTGAACTGAGGGCCACTAACGAGGCAAAAGCAGAAAGAAAAGATTACAAAAAGATTACAAAGAAGATTAATTACATATTTCGGAGCGCTGCACTTTTGATTGCAATTTGGTCCTCAAGAGCCTTAATCTGGGCAAGTTTGTCTTTAGCAGCCCTCCTAAGAGCATTTGATTTTGAGAGGAGCTGTGCCATTTTGCTCCCAGTCTTGGCCTCTGCTTGCTCAGCCAAATCATCTGCGTCTCTGCCCAGGGTCTCCATGACTTTATGTAGACCGCTCTCGCTTCACTCTCAGGTCATTTAATTGCTCCTCAGCGAGTGCCCTTTCCTTCCCTTTTGCCACCAACCTTTTTGAAACTGAGAGCTACTTCCTGGGTACTGAATAATGTGAAGGGCTACCAGTTTGATAACACTTCTGAAATAGCCAATTTGCTCAATTTACCTTTAACTAACTGTCATTATTAATAGTTAATGATATTCATCTCTGCAAAGACACTGATCATGTTAATGATGTTAATGATTTAACAAGATTGGGAACAGATAAATATCAATATGCAACACTGTATTTCTATATTTTGGCTTAGTACAAGTGTTTTTCAAATTGAAAAAAAAATGTTCAAAAACATTTTAAAATGATCACTTCTACAACAGTCCTAGGAAATCACAATGTCCCATTTTTACTAGCCACTAACATTTTTTAACAAATCATGAATTACTTTGCACCACGTTTGTACAAATAAATCATGTAAAATACAAAAATAAACTTTCAGATTTTACAATAAATCTGATTACGTTGTGAACTTCACACTTAAGTCTGCAGATTTTTTTACATTAACATTTTAACATAAACAATTGTTACATTTTACAAACACATTTAACAAATTATGAACTAGACACCAAATCTGGTATCCGTTTCTTTGTCAGTTAGTGGGAAGCCTGGCATTGCATGCTGTTTACCAGTATGTTGTACTCTGGTGTGTAACTTGACAGTGCAACTCTGAGTGAGTCTTGCAGATGTGCATCAGTGAGGCGTGTTCTGTGTTTGTTCTTGATGAAGTTCATGTCAGAAAAGGCTGATTCACAAAGATAGGTTGAACCAAACAGGCTTGCAACCTTCATAGCTGCTGTACATACACCACTGTACTTTTCTGTGTCAACAAGGCACCAAAAGTTTGGTGCAGCCTGATAGGCTTTGAGGTGCAGGTCATTTTGCAATGTTACAATTTCAATTTCCATCTGTCCAGCATCCAGGCTGAACGTTGCACTTAACTGCTCAGCAATGCATGATATGTCCATGTTCATGAAAGGATTGGAAATGAATGACACACATGGCTCAAGCTGATCCAGGTCACAAAACCTGTTCTCAAACTCTTGCCCAAGTCTTTTTATGACCTGAGTGTACTTTTCTGTGCTTTTGTCAAAAGCCTCACATGCAGAAGCATTGTCTTTCAGCACCATCTGCACAGAGGGAAAGTGCAGCACCTTTTTTGTCTGTAAATGCATGGAGAACATGTTCATCTTGGCTTTAAATGCATTTAAAGCACTTATCATATCAGCAACAGTCTTACCTTTGCCTTGCAGCTCGCAGTTCAAACTGTTCAGTTTCCCAGTAATGTCCGTTAAAAACGCAAGGTCAAGTGTCCAGCCAGTGTCCTCCAGCAGCGTGGTGTCTTCCCCTCTGGACTGCATGAGCTCTTTGATTTCACTCAAAAGTGACAAAAACGAAGCAAAATCCGTCCCCTGCTGAGCCATCGTATTTCTGTGTGTAGTAGCAGGTCACCATATTCAGTTGACAGCTCCTCCAACAGTACCTTAAATGTTCTGTGCTGTTTAGCTCTGGAGCGGATGCTGTTTATGATCTTCACAACAGGAGTCATCACGTGCTCAAAGCCGATCACTTTTGCACATAAGGCCTGCTGGTGAATGATGCAGTGGTAATGCAGAAAGTTTGGGAACTCTGTGTCACCTTTACAATGAGCAATGAATCCTGTGTGTCGGCCGATCATAGCAGGAGCCCCGTCTGTAGTCACTGACACCAGCTTTTCCAGGGGCACTTTTTCTCCACCAAAAACCCTTCACCGCGTTATATATGTCAACTCCCCTCGTAGTTGTCTTTAGGGGCAGTAGTGTGAGAAGTTCTTCTTTTGTGGAGAAATCATCAAACACCATCCTGATGAAGATCATCAGCTGCGCCGTACTGCTGCTGTCCACCGACTCGTCACACTGGATGCTAAACCACCTGCACCTCGCCAGATCACGGTCCAGCTGGTCGGCCAAGTTCCCGGACATCGCAGATACTCTTCTTACCATCGTAGCTGCCCCCAGTTGAACATCGGAAAGATGGGAGATCACGTCGGTTCCGCATTTCTCGTCTTCAAGTACAGTTTTAGCAATTAACATCATTGCTTCTATAACTACCTCCCCGTCTGAAAATGCCTTCTTCTTTTTAATCAAGAATTGCGTAGCTCTAAATGAGGCTTCGGTTGCTTTTTGGGAGGCTTTAACTGGCCTTGTGAAAAAAGCTTGCTGTTTGCACAAAGCTGCCTTTAACTCACGGGCTTTTTCTGCTCGCAGTGCACTGCCCTGTGGATAGTTAGCATGGTAGCTTGTGTGACACGTTGTGAAATGTCTCTCAACATTGTGCCGCTTTGCCGTCGCCACAGTCGCCCCGCAAATAAGATAAACACATGCTCCTTTCACAGTCGTAAAAAAAAACTCGACCTCCCATTCGTCGTGAAAATGATATGTTTTCTTTTTTTTTTCTGCCATCTTTTTATGGGTCAGTCATCTCCTCATTTTCGCTGCGCCCGCTAGGTTGTTTGGTCGTAGCAATCTGCGCAGATGCTACATTTTGGTCATGCGCATCATACTGACCTTTGAACGAAACTAGGTCATAGTTCATTTATATTAAACATTTTTTAAAGTTTTTTTTTTTTAAATATATTGTTATTTCCAGTTTATGTGTAAGTTTGATTTAAACAAGAAGCGCAAAAAAATAAATTAGATGCAGCTCATTAGTAAGTGGTGCTATTTGAGCTATTTTAAAACAACAGGCCATGGGACTCACTCATGTGGTTCTTACAGGCGACTCATTTGGTATTTTTGAGAAGATTGAATATCATTAGTATGGGTTATGTTTTTTGGTTAGTGTTAGGCTTTCAGTTATGATGGTTAAGGTTAGGTTAGGTTAAGGGGCAAGGGAATGCATTATGGCAACATGTGTCCTCACAACTATAGTAAGACAAGTGTGTGTGTGTTTGTCCTTTGATGCCTTTGATGTATCAGCATTCTACAGCCTGATGTCACAGGCTGCAGTAAGTGGACACACATCCAGAGACAAGTTCAGAAGTCAAACAGGAACAGGAACAGAAACAGTTGGACTGGACAGGACTTGCTCATGATTTAGGAAGAAAGAAGCACTCAGATATTTCTGCACAATTATTGACAAGGAAGGGAGGAGCTACTGCTGTTACAAGGACAAGAGGAAACTACAGGAAAGTCCAGATCACCTCCAAGGTTTTCAGCAAGTCAGTTGATGTCAGTGTTTCAGTTCAGTGGGATGTGTTTGTTAAATTGACATGATGTCTAATAACACAAGAACTTCAGCCCAAAGGTTTCAGTACATGTTCAGTTTATTTATGCTAAACATGAGTCTTCAGCAGTCTGACTTATATAGTTGAAACAGGCGTCCTCCAAGTCTTTTTATCATTTATGTTGAAGATCAACCAGCAGTGCTTTGCATGTGTAACTGTGAGTTTCTGAAACACAACATCCAGAGACAGTTAAAATTTAGACAGCACTGAAAGACAATACAGTAAATTGGATGAAATCAGTCTCAGGTGTTAAGATGCTCTTCATCTTAAAGATGGACGTCTGTGCTCACTAATCTTTTATCTCTGGTCCTGCAGATGAGCCACAATAAAGCTGTCAGCTTCATAGCAGCTCCCTAATAGAGTGGAGAGAGGCATTGTGGGACACAGAGGTCGTCCATATTAACTATAGAGGAGCCACAATAAAGCTGTCAGCTTCATAGCAGCTCCCTAATAGAGTGGAGAGAGAGAGGCATTGTGGGACACAGAGGTCGTCCATATTAACTATAGAGGGAGGAGAAATGGGAGGATATGAAACAGCTCAAATACAAACAAACACTGACCGACAATGAAACACTATTGTTCATGATTCAGTTTCAGTTCCCAGAGGCCTGAGGGCTTTAATATGTTACTGTTTCAGCAACAAGCAGGGAAGGATCAATGATTCTGATTTTCTATCAGTCACTTTACAGGAAACTGGGGATCCATAAACCTCAGTTATTGAAGCTGTATTCACATTGTGTAGGGACCTGAGCTTTCATTGTTTCGAGCCAATTATCAAATAACCACAGTCCATTTGATTCTAATGTTAAATTCAGGTCTCATAACCCACAGCCTCTCTCTCTCTCTCAGGAACATCAATCAGAGATTTTTAAGATACAAATAGTGTGAATGTAGATGTGGTGATGTTGCTCAGTCTGTCTGCGATATGATCACTTGGATGGATTTTACTGTCACTCCTTCCTGTGCAGGCTGCACAAACACAATAGTTCATCATGGAAAAAAGCTGTTTGTAATTAGTCAGTGAAGTTCTCTCATTGCTTCAGGATTATAAACCATTTTCAACTGAAAAGATGGACAAAGGGGCTCAAAAGGTTTTTGCCTGTAGACGTGTGATGGTTTTAATATTGAAATGTATCATGCCTTTAAGTTTGTGACAGCAGGATTAGTCAGGATCAGGGTCTGTTCATGGTCCAAGAAGAAGAAATGCAGTCCTTTAGCTGTGATAATGTTTCCACACGTTCGTGATTTGCTTGACTCTGTCATTTCTCTTCCTCCATTGTCTCTCATCCTATAGGTGTAACTGTTTTTCTGGCCCAGCAGGAAGTCATTTTAAGTAACCAATACTAACCACTGACCCTCCTCCTCCACTGTTGATTGAAACTCAGTGAGAGTGGGTGGTGTTGTACAGGAGTTTAACTCAGTGAACCATAAAGTGAGGAAATGGACAAAAACTTTAAATCCTGTTTATCTTTCTGCTTCATATCACTGGAGACATTTTGGTTTGTATTGGTGTTATTGCTGAGGGGTTCTTGATGAGGGCAGTTGAACAGTTTTGCCACTGAGCCACAATCAGGCCGTCTACTTAGAGATACAATGAAATGTAATGTTAAAGGCATAGAGTGATGTAGAAAGTGTGCTTCAGCTTTTGTTATGTACAGACGGACTGCAGCACTCAGGCCATGTTAAAGACCTTGTTACCAAAGATTCTTCTGCTTTAGTTTGATCCTCCACTGGGCTCTCACCTTGGAAAACTGCCAACTTTTCAGTTTGATGAGAAATTCTCTAAACATGTTCAGGAACCATGCTGCTTTTTCTCTGGATGCTTTTCTCTTATTTTATGGTCTAATATAATCTGCATCATATGAAACCTGCTGTAAAACAAAAGTCTGTGTGCTTTTCTCTTTTTCAGTACATTAGTTCCATAATGAACTTCAACATACACAGATCACATGAAATCATTTTCTCTGTGTCTGTTCATTGTACAGTGAACTTCTCCTCCATCAGGACAAGCCAGGGACACATATGTCCACAGCTGGAGTTACAGAAGACACTGCTGTAGAGAAAGGGTTTGAAGAAAGTATTTGCTCAGTTTTGGTTTCATGGACACTGTGCATTTGAATTCATTTCTCAGTTTGGTGCTCATGCTGATTCCCTGAAGGTTTGGCTGCCATTTGTTCTGCAGGCCTGGCACAGTTTGTATTCATACATATGCAATTTCTGTGCTATAGAAAACATTTTGAATTGTTGTCTTATTAAGGCAAAAGAGAAGATTCAGATTTGTTGCCATACTTTATTGCTGTTGTTTTAAAGCTGCTGTATATTGTATATTATTTTCTTGAAGTGTGTGTGTGAGGTGAAGCTGATTCATCCATGTTGAGTCTGAGTCTATGTCTGATCCCATGTTATAAAACTGACTCTCTCTCTGCCTGTGACCCTCAGTGACTCAGTCTTCAGTACTCAGTTCAGGAGAATCCACTCTCCAGTGAAAACACACTGTTGTGTTACTGTTTTGAAATGTAATGTAATGCAATGTTCCTCTATTGATCAGTTGATGAGTCAGTTCTTTGGCATGATTGAGTTCAGCCTCAGAAAGGTTTAAGAAATTCAGTTTAAAGTCTTCAGTGTGTTTCAGGTGTAGACAGGCTGCAGACACAGTACACAAAGGTTCTGTATGGCTCTAATACTTTGTGATGATGTCTGTGGAGCTGTGGAACTGTGAAATGAATACACGGCCTGTCAGTTTCTCTGTGCACTGGGCTAAAATTGTCTGTGATAACTCCCGACTCGAGTTCAGATCACTGACATTCAACTGACAACTCTAGCTGTCGTTTTATAAACATGAAAGATGAAGATCAGGATGTGAGAGTTTATTCTCCCTCTCAGGTTTTTGTGCTGTTGAAAATCAGCATCATTTTCCAGCATGTTGAGGCTGAGTTAGAAACAGCTGCATGGCTGTAGACTACAAGCTGATTAGATATTGTATGGACCAGTTTTCCTCTAAAGACTTAAACATTTATACCACACTAATTTGCACTGGAGACTGTTTCTATCACAGATGGATGTGAGCTGCTGTCAAGGTCATCATGTCTGTTGTGTGATTGATGTGGAAATTTGAAACTGGAGCAGAAAGTTTACAGAGTCTGATGCAAATAACTGATTCAATTGTTTCAGTGCAGGAGATGAAGACGCCGTGTTGCTGTTGAAATAGTAAAACATTCGATTTCTTTTGTTTTCTTTCAGTTAAGTGCTGCCAATGACCTTCAGAAGAAAAAGAACAAGGGAAACAGATTCAGCCAAAGATCCTCGACTATCTTCAGCAGCATTTAGTGGGTTTGTTATTCTTTGTTTCTACAATGATGAGAGAAGTGTATCCAGAGGGCTGCTGCTCAGATGATAATGGTAGGACAAAGACTTTCTTTACAGATACATTTCCTCTGTTGTTCCACACAAACATGGAGGAGGATCTTAACAGGAAGAACCAGCAGCTCTGCTTGGGTCTCAGTGTCAGTGTGGGAGATGCAAGTTCTATAAATAAAATGTTGATGTGATTTTGAGTAATTAGGTTCATAGCTTTCACAGTTCCCTGACAACAGAACCCAGCAGTGTTGACCTTGTGTTGTAGCTGACAGATGAAGCTCTGTGTTAGCAGACTGGTAGGACTGGTAGTAGGAACTGGATGCTCATATTTTACTGACAAACCTTCAGGCTAAAACACTGGAGCAGGTTTGACTTTGGAGGAGAGAGAGAGTGTGTGTGTGTGTGTGTGTGTGTGTGTGTGTGTGTGTGTGTGTGTGTGTGTGTGTGTGTTTGTCCTTTGATGCCTTTGATGTATCAACATTCTACAGCCTGATGTCACAGGCTGCAGTAAGTGGACACACAGCCAGAGACAAGTTCAGAAGTCAAACAGGAGCAGAAACAGTTGGACTGGACAGGACTTGCTCATGATTTAGGAAGAAAGAAACACTCAGATATTTCTGCACAATTATTGACAAGGAAGGGAGGAGCTACTGCTGTTACAAGGACAAGAGGAAACTACAGGAAAGTCCAGATCACCTCCAAGGTTTTCAGTAAGTCAATACCTTTTTTAGTTGATGTCAGTGTTTCAGTTCAGTGAGATGTGTTGGCATGATAAACACTGATTAGTAAAGTGAAGATGCTGTAGGCTGTTTAGTGTTTTTAACGGTTTAATCACTTGAAACAAGGTTGTTGATAATATTGATAGAGAAGTCTGTGAATGTTCTCATTCATCCAGGTCATAGTTCTCTCTTTGAAAATTGAATCGAAGGCAACTGGACTTAAGTTTGTCTGGGAAGACGTTTTCGCGCCTCTTATCCAAGGGGCTTCATCAGTTCAATGCGATCTGTCTATCTAGTCCGCACTAGTCTGACCAAGAAAGTGGAGTAGGACCCAGGTATTTAACCTCTTGTGGGTGGGTCCACCAAAGTACCTGTGGAAGTACTGGTTTCACCTGACCATTGTTGTGGTCCCCAGTGAACGACAGTCGCCAGGCTCATGTGAACGACAGTCGTTAGGGTCCCTGGTGGATGACGCCGTTGAGAGTCGTCTGAGGTTAAGTTGTTTACTCTCCTGGGTACACATGAAAGGGCTACATTGTAAATGGGGATAGGTGGTGTCGCAGACCCTCCTCTGTTTAGTGATGGCTTCTCCACTTTCACATAGATGGCTTCTTTGACTCAATTTTCAAAGAGAGATTGATAGAGAAATAGTCAGTGATAATAGTAATTAGTACGAGTAAGAGAGAGAGAGTAAAATTCAATTAGTTTTATTGCAGGGAAGCACGTTGAGGGGATGGCTAGAGAATAGTGTGTGTGTGTGTGTGTGTGCAGTATGTGTGTGTGTCCTTTGATGCAGAGACAGTTGGACTGGACAGGACTTGCTCATTATTTAGGAAGAAAGAACCTATTCTGCCCTAGTAAGAATGAAGTTGAATTTCAAACGTGGCAGATAGCTAAACAGTTTCCCAGTAAAACATCGCTCAGTCTTCAGGTAAGTTTGATGTTTTAATTGAGATTTTTCTTGTAAAACTGGAATACAAACATAATGAAAAAATGTGTCAGACTTCGTTTTGCCCGTTTCATGTGTAATCAGAAATACAAACTCATAAACATAACTGAAATTATTATTTTCATCACACAACGTGTGTGGTAAAATAGCGGTTAGCTTTGTGCTAATATAACACAGAAAACACCATTGACGGGCTAGCGCATTAGCGTCGGTCGCGCTATTCACTTAATAAACCACAATAAATCAAAGTGGGACACCATAACGGTAAGTCATACAGGTAATTTACATAACAATAATATTACTCACAGAGTATGTCCTTTCCAGGTACAGCAAAGAAAAACGGCCGTGAGTGGAGACAACAACTTGCACAACGCTAAAGTCTGAACTACAGAAGCCCGCAGGGACAAACAGTGCAGCAATGTAAACAATCCCCCGACACTCTTAAAGGGGCGGCACACTCCCCGCCTGGTATAATGTTATACCACTATGTACCTTTAAACAATAACACTACATCTGTTGTAGGTCTTAAATACACCTTGGGGGAATCACCTTTAACAACCCTGACTTCCACTTTACGGACTCTGTTGTCCTGGTCTGGAAAGGTGTTAACTATGAGTCCAGTAGGCCACTCATTTCATTTTGTTTGGCTGTCTTTTAAGAGCACAATGTCTCCAGTTTGCAGGTTAGGTTGTTCTCCTTGCCATTTCCTTCCTGGCTGGAGTGTTGCCAGGTACTCTTGACGCCATCGCTTCCAGAATGAATCAGCGAGTCCCTGGACCTGCTTCCACTGATTCCGTAGAGGTCTTTAAGATCAAGGTCTCCTGATGGGGTAGACACAGTGTCAACTTTCTGGGTTAAAAGCATAGCAGGAGTGAGCACAGTGGGCATGTCAGGATCTGACGACACAGGGACTATAGGCCGAGCATTCATTATGGCGCCAACCTCTGCTATCAGCGTTACAAGAACTTCATGAGTCAGACTAGGAGAATGCTCCTTGAGTAACAAGCCATCTAAGATACGCCGAGCAACTCCTATCATTCTTTCCCACACTCCCCCCATGTGGGATGAGTGTGGAAGGTTGAAGTCCCAGGTACAGCCTTGGTCTTTGAGGTAGGACTTAAACTCTGCATTTTCCGGTGTTATGCCAAGTTCTTTACATGCGCCAACAAAGTTCGTTCCTCTGTCCGAACGGAAGAGCTTTGCTGGACCCCTGATAGCAGTGAATCTCCTCAGTGCATTTATGAAGCTAGATGTTGAAAGAGACTCCACAACCTCCATATGAACCGCTCTTGTGACCAAACAGGTGAACATGACGACCCAGCGCTTGCTTTCTGAGAGGCCTCCTCTTGTACGACGAGCACAGACAGACCACGGTCCAAACACATCTAATCCGACCTGTGTGAATGGAGGGGCTTGGGTGAGCCGATCAGCAGGTAAGCTGGACATTTTTTGTGTCTCCATACTTCCTCTCAACCTCCTACAGGTGACGCACTTGTGTATGATGCTTGATACAAGTCTCTTTCCTCCCAGAATCCATAGTCCGGCAGATCTGACGGCTCCTTCCGTGATGTGCCTGCCTTGGTGTGCAACTCGTTCGTGATAATACTGCACCAACAATGTAGCAATGTGGCTGTTTTAGGGATAATTATGGGATGTTTCTCTTCCCAGGAGATTGCAGCTGATGTTATGCGGCCGCCAATCCTCAGCACACCATCCGTATCCAGGATGGGGTCGAGCTTCGGAGAGGGCTATGTTTTAAGACAATTTCTCCTTTGGCCAGGCTCCTGAGATTCTCTTGAAAGGCCTCTTGCTGCACAGTTCGAACAACTACTGTTCTTGCTTGCGTGTAAGCTCATCTGCTTTTGGACTATCTCCTCCAGAGATGTAGCACAGGATCTGACTTTCTGAATGAGCTTAGCCAGTCCATGTGTCAGCCTTTTCCAGCTTGAAAAGCGCGTGAACCTGTGTGCACCAAGCAGCGTTGCAGAAGTTCTTGCAGCAAAGGTTGCAACCACTGGACGCACGCTCAAGCGTCCGTGTCTGGTTCAATGAGCTCAAAGGTGTCTGAATGAGTAGGAGTAGCTACGTTGTTTTCCTTGAGAAAAGAGGGTCCTGAAAACCAATTTGTTTCTGTCAGGAGTGCAGCTTGTATTGGTCGTGGTGCCATGATCTGCAGGATTATGTTCTGTGCTGACAAAGTACCACTGTTCTGGGTGTGATGACTTCCGGATGCGTGAGACTCTGTTAGCGACGTGCACATAGAACCTCCGGTTGGTGTTGTAGATATAGCCTAGTACAACTCTAGAGTCCGTGTAGAACTTCACTGAGTGAATCTTGATGTCTAGCTCATCCACTAACATGTCAGCTAGCTCGACTCACGAGCACAGCAGCACAAAGCTCCAGGCGAGGCATGGTATGGGAGTGACGTGGTGCTAATTTTGATTTTCCCATGCAGAATCCCACATGACTGTGTCCTTCGTCATCGACAGCCCTGAGGTAGGCCACTGCAGAGATGGCTGTGTTTGATGCATCGGAGAAGACACAGAGTTCCCTGTGCTGTGTGGATAGCAGGGACACAGGTAGGTATGCTCTAGGTATGTGAAGTTGCTCAACAGCTTTGAGTGAGTCTTTCCAAGACTTCCACTGAGTTTCTTTTTTCAGCAGGTATTGGGGTATCCCAGTCGTAATGTTCTGTGCACAGATCTCTGACAATAGACTTGCCTTGTATTGTTATTGGAGCCACAAATCCCAGCGGGTCGAATACGCTGTTGACTGTAGAGAGAATGCCCCTACGAGTGAATGGTTTCTCTTCTTCAGAGACAAGGAAGGTGAAGCTGTCATTTTGAAGGTGCCAGTTGAGACCCAAACTTCTCTGTAGGGGTAGGGGATCCACACCTAGCTCGAGGTCTTTCAGTTCTTTAGCGCGGTCTTCGGGCAGAAATGCTTCCATTACTGCATTACGGTTGGATGCTATTTTATGCAGTCGTATGTTTGAGTCGGCTAACATTTCTTTGGTCTTTTTCAGGACTTGGATGCCGTCGTCGTCGGTGGGGAATGAGGTAAGTCCGTCGTCAACATAAAAGTTCCTAAGAACGAACTGTTTTGCCTCTGTGCCATATTCTTCGTGACCTTGCAGGGCCGCTCTCCTCAAACCATATATGGCGACAGCCAGAGAGGGACTATTACCAAAAACATGCACAGTCATGTGATACTCTGTAATCTTTTTTGTGGGGTCATTGTCTTCAAACCAAAGGAAGCGTAAGAAGTCACGATGTTCCTGACAGACTTTGAAGCAATAGAACATTTGTTCTATATCTGCTGCCACTGCCACAGGTTCCTTACGGAAGCGGTGAGGACTCCCAAAAGCGTGTTATTCAGGTCAGGGCCACTTAACAGAATATCATTAAGGGAGATACCGTCGTGCTTGGCACTGGAGTCGAACACTGCTCGCACCTGGCCTGGCTTGCGTGGATGATAAACTCCAAAGATTGGTAAGTACCAACACTCTTGTCCTTCACTGAGTGGTGGGGCTGGTTCAGCATGACCCGCCTCAAAGATCTTCTGCATGAAGGCAACCATGTGTTCTCTCATGTCTGGCTTCCTCTCAAGCATGCGGCGTAATGTCGCAAGACACTTGACTGCTTGAGTTCTGTTGTTAGGGAGTCACGCCTAGGTTCCCTGAAGGGTAATGGTGCCACCCAACTGTTGGAATCATCCATGAAGACCTCCCTGTCCATTATTTCCAGGAAGGCTTGGTCTTCTACAGACATGGCTGGCTTCTCGTCGTCCGTTGTTTGCTGAAAGACTCCCTTGTCAAGGCTATCGTCGTCAACAAACAGATCTTGTGGCTCGTTAGCCTTTGGAAAGTGATGGTGATGCACTAGAATATCCGGTTTCTCTTTGATGTGGATATTGTTGGTACAAGGATCAAACAGAGATGTACGTCCATTCCTCAGTACATTAGTCCGGTAGACATTGACACAATCCGCTTTGTGGGCTCTTCCAACACAGACCTCTCCTACGATCACTCAGCCCAAGTCGAGACGCTGGGCGTGAGGGGCATTATGGGGACCATTGCATTGTTCTCGAACCTTGTGTGCACGTGGTATGTCTCGGCCGAGCAAGATAAGGATAGATGCAGAAGGGTCGAGAGCTGGGATCCTGTCCACAACCCGCTTGAGGTGTTTGTAGTGTCTGGCAATCTCTGGTGTAGGGATTTCCGACTTGTCGTCCTGGAAGCATGTCACATTCGATCAGAGAGGGAAGTGGAATGCGAGTTTTTTCCATCTAGTGATTCCATAATGAAGTCATTGGCTCTCCTCCCTATGGTTTCAGTGACACCCGAGCAGGTCTTCAGGGTGTATGCTGCCATGCCCTCTGTAATACCAAAAAATTCAAAAAACTCTGATCTTGCCAGGGACTTATTGCTCTGCTCATCAAAAACAACATAAGCCTTGACTGCTCTCTCTCTCTGACGTGCTGGATACACTCTGACGAGACAGATTTTGGAGCATGATCTTGACTTGACCGTAGACCCACAGATGTTAGTGCATTTTGATGTGATAGTTTGAGGTTGTCCTTCCTCTTGCTCCCCGCCTTGCTCTCTCATAGTTACAAAGCTCCCAGTTATCCATGGAGCCGGACCTGGGTGTAATGCTGTAGGGTGGCTGTCGCTCCTGCATTCTCTGCACTGAATGTTTTTTCCACAGTCTTTAGCTAGGTGGCTGGTTGATGCTAACACCTGTAACAAATATCCTTCTCTCTTAGATAAGCCTTCCTTTCATCCAAAGATTTGCTCCTGAAACCACGACACTTCCTAAGGGGGTGTGGTTTGTTGTGGAGTGGACATTGCTTATCTGGATCGACCATCATTTTCTCCGCAGGACTGTTGTGGTTGCTATTGAAGTTCGCCGAGACCTCTGTCTTTCTGACGGAAACTGGTGTTTTTGTGTTGCGTTTAAAGGACTGCTCCTTTCCCATGCTTGAACCACCTGTGAGTGGGGCAAAACTCGGATCGTTGAGTGTTCTGGCCTGATCACAAACAAACTTAGCGAAGAAGGAGAAAGGTGGGTATGATGAGCGATATTTCTCTTTGTAATGTGATGCTACAGAGACCCACTTGTCATGTAGGGAATATGGCAGCTTCTGGACGATTGGAGTGATGCCACGAGAAGTGTCCAAGTAATTGAGACCAGGCAGGAATCCATCCGCTCTGGCTGCTTCAAGCTCCAAGAGAAGATCTCCCAACTCTCTCAGTCTTTGATTTTCCCGATTTGAGATTCTTGGAAACTCGTCCAGCTTCTTGAGGAGTGCATTTTCTATAGCTTCGGGCGCTCCATAGCAGTCTTCCAACCTTTGCCATACCATATTTACACCTGCTGCAGCATTGTGGATGTGCACTGCTTGTATTCTCTTTGCGTGTTCAGATGATTTCGGCCCAAGCCATTTACACAGCAGATCAAGCTCCTCCCTCGCAGTCAGGTTTAAATCCTCTGTAGAACTGTGAAAGGATTCCTTCCAGGCCCAATAATTTTCAGGATGATCATCGAACCTCAACAGACCGGAGCTTATCATCTCTCAACGAATTAAATACTTGGCCAGATCGGTTGTAGATGATGAACTGGGTTCTTTGGTTCTGGAAGTGACACCAGTATGCGGATGAGGAGGTTGGTTGTTACTGCTGGTTTGTCTTGTGTTGTGTGTTTGCGCCTGATGGCTGTAACTGTGTAGATTTGCACTGTGCGAGTGTTCTCGTCTCAGGGGGCCAATCCTGAATACGCTTTGAGTGTGAGGGTGATATGGAGTAGAATCATTCTCCTGTCTGAATGTTTGATGAGCAGGTAAGTCATAGTAGCTGAGTTCACAGTTGTCGACCTCGCTTGACTCGTCTTTACCTTCCCCATGTTGTTTTCAGCTGTCTCACCATTGTCCATTGTCGGCTGGCGCTGCTGGTGATGCTGTGGGTTCTGGTGGCTTTAAATCTTGATGAGGCTCAGGTCTCAGATTCTCAGTGCACTTACGCTCAGTATATTCATTTTTAGGCTAGCAGTATCTAGCAGTCCATTCTCATTCTCAGCAGCTGCCTCCAAAACGTTAGCTTCAGCGATAGCAGCTGCAGCCTCACCCTCCAGTTTCAGTGTGTGCAGACTAGCTTCTAGCTCCGCTTTCTTTCTGGCAGCCTCAGCTGCAGCCTTTTGTTGCTGCTCTTCAACATATGCTTGAGCTTTCATCACGCCTGCTTCTTTTTGTGCAAATGATGCTTTTGCACGCGCCCTGGCTGCGATGGCACTGTTTGTCCCTCGGGCTTCTGTAGTTCAGACCTTTAGCGTTGTGCAAGTTGTTGTCTCCACTCACGGCCGTTTTTCTTTGCTGTACCTGGAAAGGACATACTCTTTTACTATTCTGCCCTAGTAAGAATGAAGTTGAATTTCAAACGTGGCAGATAGCTAAACAGTTTCCCAGTAAAACATCGCTCAGTCTTCAGGTAAGTTTGATGCTTTAATTGAGATTTTTCTTGTAAAACTGGAATACAAACATAATGAAAAATGTGTCAGACTTCGTTTTGCCCGTTTCATGTGTAATCAGAAATACAAACTCATAAACATAACTGAAATTATTATTTTCATCACACAACGTGTGTGGTAAAATAGCGTTAGCTTTGTGCTAATATAACACAGAAAACACCATTGACGGGCTAGCGCATTAGCGCCGGTCGCGCTATTCACTTAATAAACAACAATAAATCATAGTGGGACACCATAACGGTAAGTCATACAGGTAATTTACATAACAATAATATTACTCACAGAGTATGTCCTTTCCAGGTACAGCAAAGAAAAACGGCCGTGAGTGGAGACAACAACTTGCACAACGCTAAAGGTCTGAACTACAGAAGCCCGCAGGGACAAACAGTGCAGCAATGTAAACAATCCCACAGAACCACTCAGATATTTCTGCACAATTATTGACAAGGGAGGAGCTACTGCTGTTACAAGGACAAGAGGAAACTACAGGAAAGTCCAGATCACCTCCAAGGTTTTCAGTAAGTCAGTACATGTTAGTAGTTCATGTCAGTGTCTAGTTTAGAAGTTAATGTTTTGTCCAAATGATATGTTTGTGAAATTGGGACGACAAGTAATCATACCCATAAGCCCAGAGGTTTGATTGTGTGCTTATCGTTCATGGACAATATTGAGTAGTTTTTTTTTTTGTTGTTTTTTAATGCTGATCATGATTGTGAGATATTCTCATTTTGTGTTGCTCAACTTCTTAACTTCTTTTGGTGTGATGCACTGTAGTTTGTGTTAAAGGAAAGGATTTCTAGGAAGTCTGTACTGTCTGCAACAAGATCCTTTCTAAAGAAATTCTAATGGAAATGATGGAGCTGGACGTCACAGCACAAAGTGGAGAGTGCTGTGTGTAATTTTAGGAAGTTCCATCAACGTACTGTAGGTCAGGTCTGTGATGTATGATGATACTTGATGGAGGACTTCAAAGCAGCTGTTTGGATTTCAGCATCAGGTATGGGTGTGTGTGTGTGTGTGTGTGTGTTGACATCTTGAGGAAAAGAAGGATGAAAGAAAAGTTTTCACTGCAGCAGCTGTAGAATTTTATTATTATAACCACAATTACACCACAAGAGCCAGTTTGACTCTGTCATTTCCAGGCTCTGTGTTTCCAGTTCACCATTCACCACACAATGATGTACTTTATTTCTTCATGATGACTCTTGAAAGTTTTTGAAGAGAGAGTTGAAAATTTCTTGTAATTTTGACTTTTTTTCTCACAAAACTCGTTTTAAAGATTTTCATGATTCAAGAAAAAACACATTTTCTTTGTGGTCGGAGAAAATGACGAACTGTTCCATCATTTATCCAGAAGTTTCTATAGTAATGTGATCATTATTCTGTGACTGTGACAGGAGGAGTTCAGTGAATTGATGTGACTCGTCTGTGCTCTTTCACTGCTCATTTTAATGAAGTATATATTCCCTCTCAGTATTATGATATTGGATTGTAACTCAGCTTTACCACAACACTGTCATTGTACACCTGTATGTTTTGTTCACCGTGTTGATCCATCTGTCTTCCTGTATTCATTCTCTTCAGTAACCTGCTGCACTTAGCCAAAAATGACCCCAATTAGCCTCTATAATGAAGTTCACATATATTATTATTTGCAACACAGGATGAAGACAATTAGTTTAAAAAATAATCATTTGAAGGTTTATGAGAGTTGCTACTTTATTTTTAATCCTGTTGCTGTAGATTTTCCTCAACTCCAAACAATGTGGACTGTGAAGTGAAGCATTAACAACCTCTCAGTCAGCACCATGGAAAGAGGCAGGGACGACTGCTGTTCTCTCTACAGTGCAAAACAATTATCACTGTTTACACTCTTTATTTTTCTCATATGGTTCCATTTTTTCAGTGTTACTTCAAATTGATGAAATCACAGTTGCACAATCATCTCTCTATCATCTCTTATTTCCGTCCCTACATTTTTTTTTCCCCAGATCCCAAGTCCAGTTCTCCTGCACTGCAGCCTCGTCTCCACTGACTCTACTGTTTCAGCTCTTCGTTGAAATCTCTTTGTGCCACCTGGTAAAAAC
Source organism: Toxotes chatareus (assembly GCA_016801885.1). Lineage (NCBI taxonomy): Eukaryota > Metazoa > Chordata > Actinopteri > Toxotidae > Toxotes > Toxotes chatareus. The sequence goes on along the minus strand of JAFBJY010000123.1, from coordinate 64,412 downwards.
TGCAGCCTGTGTTTACTCCTGACAGATGCTGCTGAATGACTCACGGTACAGGAGCATGACAGTATATGACAGTTCCTCCAATTCGCCTTGAAATCAGTATCTGCTGGTTCCATTGTTGGTCACTTCAGACTGTTCTGCAAAGACCAGGAACACAGGAAAATGACCCAAATGCAGAGACCCCGGCAATCTGATTAATGAGCATATTTTAAAAACAAAAGTCACTGTCTTACAGAGTCTGTTCAGCCAGGAAACAAAACTCAGAGAAAAACAAAAGTGTCCACGTAGGGAAAATTCAAAAACATAAACTTAAGGCAACTAAGACGTCTTACTGAAACCAAAACAGCAAAAGAGGTGAATCCAAAGAAACATGAGGAACTGAACACAGGAGCAAACTCAGGAGCAGCATCCACCAGCTTGTGTATTGTGGTGACAGGGTCTTAAGTTTTTGTTGCAAACTTGTTCATGCTTTGCCTATCTATACTTCTTCTTCCTATCTATACTACTTTCACTGTGTGTGCACTGAAATATGGGGAGTTACGGGAATTTCCGCAGGGTGTCTACCTGATAAGAGTCCAGCTGTTTGAGTATCACTCCCTGCCAGGACAAACACCTGCTGTTTTGTGTATCACTCTTTGTCTAGCACTGCTGAATCATTGAAAGAGCTATTATTAAAGGTTGCAGGAGTAAAACTGAGATGAGATTGGCTTGGACAATTTTTAAAAAATGAACAAGGAAACTCCCTGACACCATTAGATAACGACTTAGGGCCAAGGCACAGTTAACAGGTGGCGTCTACAACTCGTGCGGGGAAGAAAGGACACCAGTAGGAATCAGCCCTGGAGTGTATTTGAAGAGGCAAAAGTAGATGTGATAACTCCTGACTCCAGTAAAAACTGGCTGACCTTGATCAATGAAAATGGAATTGGACATGCCCAAACGTAAAAAATACGCCCAGCCATGTCCTTCAAAACAGGTGCAGCCCGCCGATAAAAGGTGATGTACACTTGGTGAAATCCAGATGCTCCTGCAGGACTTCTCATGCTTGTAGACTCTGTGTTTGTAGAATAAAGCTTTCTAGCTTTCTGGGCTCAACCTCCCTCATCTCCGGTACCTGATTGACTCTGTGCATTTTTCTCTGAAGAAGATTTGAACACTTAGAATTTTTCGAGAAGACAAAAACTTAAGAGAGATAAGATTAAGGTGTGGGGACTCAGCCGGACCTGGACCCAGCTTCAACTGGCCTTGACGGGGTTCAACCATCCAGCCTGAACGAGCCACATCAGTATGATCATCCTGCATTCACTGTTTGGAGACTCCTGGATGTTCGTCATGGGGACAAGGGCCTTCGGCACCTTGTGGATCCTCATGGTCCAACAGAGCGGTCCTGGATACCCCACACTCACAACCTGGATGCTAAGATGGTTAGAGACTTTCACTGTGCTCATCCCGACAGGCCTGGTGGCTCACTTAACTTACCTTGTTCATTTTTTGGATTATGTATCTGTGATTTTTCACCTATGCTGCAGCCTCACCACACTCTGTGTCCTTCCTGCTCGTCTGGTCACCTGGAGGATTTCCACCACACTCATCCTTCCCAGCCTCTCTGCAGCACAGGCCCAGGCCCAACCTGACTCCTGTGATCCTGCATCTGCCTGCCCTGCTCTGACTAAACACTCTGATTCACATCAGTCCTGGCTTCAATAAAACTATGTTAATCTTACTTCAACCTCTGTGTCCATAGTCCTGCATGTGGATCCTGAATTAACTGAACTGTCTGTTTATAACACATTCAACCACAATGTCAGACTGAGGGCCAAATATTCTGTGTAGGTTTTGTCAAGTTTGGATGTTGGTGAACACCTAAGGGTTTAGGATGTAGAGCGTGGTAGAGAGAGAAGTGGCATCAGACAAGCAGAGGGTTTTTCTTCTTTAAATGTGTCCATTAACAAAATATACAAACTCACAATCTCACAGAAAGGTGCTGAATGTTAGCCACAAACAGTTTTCCTGATGAAGCCAGTCTCAGCAGCAGAGGACTCCATCCTGACCTCCCTCTAGCCCAAAAAATCAAACAAAAATACACAGTATTTTTAAAAAATGTATTCACCTTTACTCTCTCAACCAAACTTAAACTTCCCACCTAATCACTCCCTCTCCCCTGCCCTCAACACTTGGTACAACCTAACAGGGTAACTGGCATCTGCTGGAGTCCTGTGGCTGCATCCTCATGTGTACACTCCATGAAAACAAACACGCCCCCAGAAGCTGACCTGAAAGAGGAAGAGGTTTGAAGGTTTCCAAAGTAAAAGTAAAAGTACTGCTAATGTTTGTGTGTGATTTCCACTGAGTGAGGGGATGTTTTCCAGATCCTTCAGTTTAAAATGGTTCATAAGAAAGTGCTGCTTTTCAAGTTAGATGCAAGTAAATTATATTTTACAACTAAGTTTGATTTTAATGTTGACATTATATTTAATGTTATACTTTAAGTGGTCTTACATTAACAGCTGATTTTTGTCATTCTAAACCCAGTCATTTGTTTTCAAAGGTAAATCCAAATTGTTAGAGGTCACTACATCCTTTCTCTGTTCAGATCAGACAGGCTCTGTCCCTCATCCATTGTGCCTCCTCTGTGTCTCCTCCCTGATCTGTCTCGTTTGTCCCTGTTTGGTGCTCTCCACCCGTTTGTGTGTCTTGTGTGTGTGTGTGTGTTCAGGCCTGAGTGTGGTGACCTGGATTCTCTTCCCACCAACTCACCTACACACCTGACTGTCATCACGTCATCAACCCACCTCCAGACTGTTCTGATCAGCTCCTTGGTGGCTGTCTTGAACTCTTTGGACTGCTTTGGACTTTGGTTGAACATTGTTTGGACTGTGTTTGGACTCTTTGTCATGATCAGACTTGTAGCAGCTCCTTTTGTTCTCTTTCTGGATTATTGAGGACTCTTGTTTTGCTTTCTTGAATTTTGTTCAGTATTTCCTGTTTTACTTTGAAGTCCTGCCCCTTGTGTATCCCAGTTTGCTTCCTGTCTTTCTTTCCCACCTTTGTTGATTGTCTGCCATTGTCAGTGTATTTAAGTGTATTTAAGTCTCCTTGTTTCCTCTGTCTCTTTGTCAGTTAGTCAGTTGTCTTGTCTGAGTCTGTCCCAGTATTTGTTCTCTGTGTGGCTCCTGGTTCCTGTGTGGACACTGAGTTTTTCTGACTTTGTTTCCTGGTCTCACAGACTTTATACCAGTCATGTTTTTGTTATTAAAGCTGCTGTTTGATATTTCCTGCTAGGGGAGGACAAGATGGCCGACAATAAAAATGGTCCCCATGAGACTAAGAGTTAATTAATCTAATTAGAGTCATTTGTCCACTTCCTCCCAGATACTTCCCAGTCATTGGTTGCTATGGTTACTAGACCCCTGAACCAGAATGTAAATACACCTAGAAACCAGTGTATATGCCCAGCAGACAACAGGGTATAGGACAGAACTTGTCATCAATAATATCCCGATAGTTGGAAAAATTTAATTCCTATATTTTTTTATTTTTTTATTTTCCCCATGAGCATCACAAGGCTTCAGTAAAGACACAGATGTATTTTATATGTCCCTACTGTTTATGGTGTAGGAGCTGTCACAGTTTAAATACTCCCATTGTCTCTGTTCATGACGAGATGTTCAGAGCTCACTTTAGCATGTGTCTATGGGAGGTTTGGTCAGTATGGAGGGGATTTATTTAAAAACTGTGGGTCATGTCACAATGAGAGTAACACTGGGTGAGAGAGGACAACTTTCTATACATTGTCATATATAATTTGTCCCTGAAGGTTGGTAACTGTGATTAAGAAGTTGAAAGAAGCTTTTTGGGAAAAATTTTGCTTTTGTTTTGATGTCAGACAGAGTGTGGGTGATGTCAGTCACTCCAGCTCTGAACATTTCATACAATACACACCCATTATAAAATCTGAGACAGTGAAAAAAGAAAAAGAAAAATCTAAAACTTAAACTGTGATTTCTTAAAAACCATAAAAGGTACAAAAATACTGAAATATTGATATACTGATTTAACTCTAATATGAAGTCTTGTGACTTATTTCAGGTTTCAACCATGTTTTTATGTATGTATATATATATATATATATATATATATATATATATATATATATATAACGTATATAAACGTGTATAACGAAGCAATATGGTTGTCAAACTGTACTTTTTGATGTTTGCCTGGTTTTTCTCAAAGCTGCAGGAAGCTGGAATCTGTACAGAAGAAGTGGAATAAGCAGACTAAGACGAAAATAATATGGTGAAAAATAATATATGTCTTGTGTACTTTGTACAGCAGGCACATAATGATGCCTCAACTTATCGCATAATTCTGAACCTCCAAGATCTGTAAGACAGAAAAAATAATGTGGAAATTAGCTGCAATTCTCCATCACACCACATGACGGAGCTGATTAATCTGATTTATCACTTTGGGTTCAGCATCTGTGAATGAATAAAAGGCCAAATAAAGTCCAGGTGGAGGGTGGAGGAGGTGGAGGAGTCTCAGTGTGTCTGCAGAGACTGTGTAGAAGGACAGAGCAGCAGCAGAGCAGTCCAGATACACTGATGATTCTCTTTCAGATCCAGAGGAACACACAGGGATGATGGTGGACTTGACAGTGGAGCTGTTCTCAGAGCAGTTCAGACTGCAGCACTGAGAGTCTTCTCCACTTCTTCTGGTTCCTCTGTCAGTCACTGCTGGATGAAGCTCTCCTCTCCACTCTACCTCCCAGTAACATGGACCAATCAGAGCCTCTCTACACACAAGCTGCTGCTGCTTCAACCTCTCTGGATCATCAGGACACAGCTCGTCCTCTCTCAACACACACACCGTCCTCTTCACTCTCTCCTTTAGAAAGATCAGTACCTCCAGCTGTTGAGAGAAGAAGACAGACAACAGAGGTGATAAATCAGTGTTTACAGAGACTCACTTCATCAGCTGTCAGTCACTGATGCAGCACATGCAGTATAAAGAGCAGCAGGGACTTCAGTCCTGTTCAAAGCAGAAGTGGAGCAGCTGTGTAGTGTAGCAGCTTCCTCTCAGCTCTCATGTTAACGTATTGGAGTGAAGACACTGAGCTGGAAGCTCACACACCTGCAGAGACTTTTAGCATCAAGTCTGTTTACTCTGAACATTTCACTCAAGTCCACAGTGGAAATAAACTGCTGAGTCATCAAGCTTCATTACTGCACAAACTGCTGTTACATGTCAACTCATGTTCCATTTAAAGAAAGAGTCTCTGTGTGTTGATGAACATCTGATCTGCTTCTGAAATATCAGCTGACAAATAAACATGGAGGCTGTCACTGAAAGTATCTGACAGATGGACACATATACAGATGTGATCACTGGACTTCAGCAGAGGTTCTGCTCTGTATCAGACCACATGCTTCCAAAATGTCATGATGCTTCTCTGAAATCAGAGCCAGTGATTTGCAGGCTGCAGTCAGACTGATCTCAGAGCTGTGACAAAGATCAAACTCATCAATTCTTTAGTGTTGAAATGAGAGAACAAACAGTTTCAGATCAGATTTGATGCTACGACACTTTGATGAATGAGGACCACTGTCTCTACACATCTTGTGAGGCTGTCAGCTGTAATCCAGCTCTACTTCCTGTGGACATGAACACAACAACAACAGTCGTCTTCACATCACCTCAAACACACAATCACAATCAGGCTTGTGGCTGATCTGATTGGCTGACTGCTGTCTGTCTCTCTGTTTTTCTGTCCAATCCTGAAGCCTGTCTCCATTCTCCTCTCACAGCTTCAATGAGGAAAGCCGCCACTGAGAAGGTTGGAGTTTTACAGGAGACACTGGATCTTTGCTTTGATACGAACTGTGTTTAGGACAATACTGATGAAAGCAGCATGGACAGACTCCAACCCTCTACTGACCTCAGAGTCTGCAGTCTACAGTGTGGACTCTTCACAAGATCAGACAGATCCTTCAAGTCTGAATCCTGGAGCTTGTTGTAATTCAGGTCCAGGTGTCTCAGATGGGACGGGTTGGACTTCAGAGCTGAGGCCAGAGAAGCACAGCTGATCTCTGACAAACTGCAGGAACTCAATCTGAATAAAGAATAAATCACGTGGATAAAAATAATTTCTAATCCAATCAGATAAAAAAAAATGTTCAAGATGGTTAAAGATGTTTTGTTTTGTTTTGTTTCGTTTTGTTTTGCTTTAACACCCAGCTCACTTTCACCAGAGAAGAGCTCTTAAACATCAGAGAAACAACTCCAGTGGATTTATTTCCCACTTTTCTGGTGCAATCGGCAGGAATATTGGACATTCTGATCAAAGGTACCTCACCTTTGCTCAGGCAGTGAAGCACACCGGAAGAGAGGTTAACGCGACGGTGCGCTTCGTCGCGAGACGCCGGGTCCCGCACTGCGCCCCGGGAATATTTCTGTCCAACGTCGCTCACTGTGCAACAAACTGGAAGAACTTTAGCTGCTAGTGAGTAAAAACAGACTTTTCAGCATCTTCGGTTTTGTGCTTCACAGAGACATGGTTGTGTGGACTGATACTGCGCTGCAGTTGGCGGGCTTCGACAGAGCGGGTCACGACACAGGACTATTAAGACAACCAGTGACTACAATGTCAAATGTGGATGACTTAATCAGACTGTACTTCAGACTTTCTTTCAGCAACAAAGAAATACTTGCAATTTTGGCACACAACAATCATACTATTATATGTGTTCGTACTTTAAAACGAATTTGTAAAAGACTTGGTCTATTCAGAAGGAAGAACCAGTCAGACTTGGAAGAAGCCCTGGCTTTTGTCCAACATGAGATAATGACAAATGGACAGATGCAGGGTTATCGGTGGCTACATCTTCGCGCAGTTCAACAGGGATTAGTTGTCTCGCAATATACCATAAGGCAAATCATCAGACTGGTTGATCCACAGGGTGTGGAATTAAGAAGAGCACGCCGCTTGAGAAGACGTCAGTACAGCTGCAGAGGGCCAAATGCACTTTGGCACATGGATGGCTACAACAAACTAAAACTCTATGGCATCGCCATCAATGGTTGTATAGATGGTTTTAGCCGCTATGTCTTGTGGATGGAGGCATATACCACGAACAGTGATCCGAAAGTGGTTGCAAATTACTTCATTAAAACGGTTTCATATATTGGTGGATGTCCAGAGAGGATACGCGCAGAGACAGAGGCACAGAAAATGGTTGTGTAGAAGAAATGCAGATGTTTTTGCTTGAAGAAACCACACTGACAGTTATTTCTATGTCCTGTTAGTGCTCTATTGCATATGGAAATATTTCTGTGTAACAGGCAATGTATGTATGGCAGTTTTATAAGCCATTTGTTCCACTGTAAATGCATCCTGAATTCAAGCAAATTAAATGCCAGCTATTATTTTTGTCCTGTCATTTTGTCAGAATATTGCTGTATTCCGGTTTCAATATCCAGTGTCTAGTTTACAGTGTAGTGTGAACTTATGTAATGATTTTTCAATTGTTTTCTATTCCAGCTGACTCTCTCACATTTGTGATCAGTATGAATAACTATGAAATGGATTTTAATCATCACTTTTATTCATATGTGTAGAGAGCTTATTTTATTTGAAAATTAAGACCAAAACACATACGGTATGTGGTGTAACAGGTAGATTTTTACTGACAAAGTTCATAAAAAACATTGTTAAATCCATTAACATGGTGTAAACTCATACCCTGAGCGCAAAACAAGAATGGCTCAACTTTTAAAACTGTTAAACACGTTTTGAGCATGTAAAAAGAGAAAAAGTTCTGAAGAGTTCAAATAATTCAATACTATAAATCTAAATTCTCAGCTGAAAGCAGTGCACAAAAAAAAAGAATTCTACATAATAAGTGAGGCACACAGTTTCAACTTTGGTGGTTGAAAAAGGTTAGATATGTTTAGATGATCTCATACAGTCTCTCTATCACATGTTCTGCATCTGATGACCAACAATTAACAGGTAACAGGCTCTGACTAAACAATAACAGCCATATTTCACAATAGTGGTCAATCTACTTGGACTGCAGGAACACAGTCAGCCAATGAACAATGCAGCATTAAAAAAACACTATGTGCATTATTTTTATACTGTACCAATGTTCAATCCTGGAATATCTGTAGCCAAAACCGGCAACACAGATGAAGTATTTTCTCTCTAAATGTTAAAGAACATGTTGAAGTACTGTATAGAAATCCCAAATTATTCATGTTTCCTTGTAGGTCTGCATGTGCTAGTCTGCTGAATACTTCAAACATAGTAGATTATTGCAGTATTGCTAGCTGTGGGAATCTAAACTATGTCCATCACCCAGACATTGCTTTCAAGAACTGCATTAAATTCTGTACGGAAATCTGGGAAGTTCTCATAGTTGTCAGCTATATGCAGAACCTTCCCACACGTGTGCCCAACTGGTCTTCGTGTGAAGTTTGTCATTTCCTGAAATTCCACAAGGATACTGTCTGTTACCAAAAGATCAGATCCAGTACGGAAACGCAAAAATTTCTGAAGTATGTTTTCATCTAGCTCTCTGATGAATCTTTTCAAATTAGTTCCCACTTCCTTTTGCTTGGGAGTCAGATTATCATCAAATTTCAGCAGTGCACAGACCTTTTTGGAGGTTGGCTGCAGGTCAGAGAACAACTTGGTCAGTGCCTCTGTACTGAGAGACAGATGATGGTCAGTGATCTCCCGCCAGCAGTCTATAATGAACATAGGTTTTGGACAAGTTCTGTGTGTGCTATTTCATTAAGTATTGTAGGAAAGGTCTCAGCTGTGATTCTTCGTCTACAGCCATAGCTGTCAAGAACTTCCACAAGATCATCCCAGTCAACTGCAGAGAAATCACTTACAGCTTGCATCAAAACTTCTTGTTCCTGTCTGCTCACAAACTGCAGAAAATGTGCTTTAAGATCACTGTACACACAATTGAAAAGTATTTGTTCAACAAAGGGGAGCACAAGTTTGTTTGGGAAATACTGACAATCTTGGTACCCTTTCAAAAGGATTCTGCCAATGGCCTTCCATTTTTCAGCAGGAAAATCATGGCGAATGAATGGCACTTTAACTGTTGTACCAAGGGTGCATCGCTCATAGAATTCATGCCAGAAGCAACTGAGAACATCTCTCAGCACCCCAGATCCAGTACCTGCTTCTTCTGTGTTGTCTGGAAGTATGCGTTTCACATTCAGTGCTTTCTTCATAATCTGTGCATCAGAGAACGCAGTAATCATGTCATGAAAAGTGTCAGCATGATGTATGGTGATTGTCATTTCATCCTCTAGATGTGGAATGGTGGGCATAGGAAAAGCCTCATAGATCAATGTGTCCTCTGCTTCCTCTTCAATGTTGTAAACAGGACCAAAGGTGATTTCTTAATCCACAGAAATCTCCAAAGTATGATGGGCTCCATCATAGTCATCTGCGAATTCCACCAGTTCTACTGGACTGATTTCACTGCCACTGTGTGTGGAGATAAGGACCACTTCAGATGTTTCACTGGCATCATCTTCAATATCTTTTGCCTTCGTTGCAATGTAAAAGCGTAGCATTGTCAGCTTTGCTGTCTCATACATGTTGCCAATGGACTGCCAAGTATCAGCTGTAAGAAGGTTCTGTTTGAAGTCCCAAACCTGAAACTCAAAATCACATTCTGGTCCTTTTGGAGATACTGCATCAGGAAAGAAAACTTTCTTTCCTTCCAAAAGAATCTCTTTTAATCCAGCTTCAGTGGCCATTTAAATTTTTCTGGTGCCACCTCCCTGCTTTGCCCTTACTTGCTTGGTTACATTTCCATCATTATGTATCCATCCTATCTCAACATTTCGTGTTGGCTTTTGCTTCTTTGTCTGACTTGCTCTTGTGGTTGGACGTGAGGAGCTCTCCTTGGAACTTTCCTTCCTGAGTTTCATCTTTTCACGAAGTCTTTCTAAAAGTCCTTGTTTTCATTTTGAGACAGGACGTCTACTTTTGCAGAAATTGAAGAGAGCAATTCGGTCTCCATAGCAAGGGATGTAATTTGCCAGCGTTGCATCATCCATCAGTGCAATGACGTCACTGTCGATCTGTACAGAAGAGGAAAGAAAAGACATCATTTTCTTTAAAGATCATATTTCATAAAAAACAGAGTTTGGATGGAACATGCGTTCCATGAATGCCCTTTGTCAACTTTGGCTGTCATCCCCATGACAACCAGACCAAACCAACAGATAACCAAACAACTCACCATCACTACATATGTAATATTTGATGTTTATATATGATAATAATGGCTCCTACAATATAACAGGCAAAGAAACGGTTCAAAAGACAGACCTGCTAGTAAGCTAATAGCTTTATAATGGATAATCAACATAGGTGTGAGTCTCTCTCCCTCTTTTCTCACTCCCTCTCTCACTTTACCTCAGCATCGGGACCCCAACACACTATGTGCAGAACGATTAACGCTTTTCTGAATTCTGAGAAAAAGTCAGAATTCTTACACCCCGAAAAAAATCTTTTTATTTAAAAAATATTTTTTTAGTGGCCCTAATCCTCTTCCGTACATTTCAGCTTGCTTAGGAGTATTTGAATTGGCAATCTGAAAACATACGGTTAACCTGAAACCTTTCGCTGACAGATGAGGCATACGGCATAAGACCTAAAGAACTTACTAAATAAAAAGCGCCTTCCACAATCAAAATTGTCTCAAAGCGCTTTACAGAGACCCAGAGCCTGACCCCAGAACAAGCACTTAAGGCGATAGGGAAGGAAGGAAAACTACCCTTTAACAGGAAGAAACCTTGAGCAGAACCTGGCTCAGATGGGGGACCCTCCTGCCGATGGCTGGGCTGGGTGAAAGGAGGAAAAGGAGGAAGATAGGACAGCTAGGAATGGAGGAGAGGAGGAGAAGGACATAATACAGACAATGGACAATGTTAGAGGGTCAGCATTTACATTACAGTTAGTGAACAGTTATTGGATAATGTATGCTCAGCAGATTACAGTTATAATAGGAAACAGAGCACAGAGGCAAAAAGCTGTCATGACTGGTAATTATTTACATTACAGTCTGCAAAGAATATTAATCCAATATTTATCTGTAGCAGAATGGAACATTAAACATGTTAGAAATCGATCATTGTAAACAATAAACAGCAGCAGGTGGGTGGAGCCAGGACCACAGAACATGCAGCTCTGGAGCCAGAGACACCTGCAGAGAGGTACAGAAAAAGAGAGACCAGAGAGAAACAAACACAGGACTACGGGACAGAGAGGACACAGGGTTAATGACATGTAATAAAGGCTAATAAATTTGAGAGTGGGACTGAGGAGTGAAAGAGAGAGAAGAAGAAGTGCGCAGTAGATCATGGGATGTCCCCCAGCAGCCTAGGCCTATAGCAGCATAACTAGGGGATGATTCAGTTGCCTGAGCCAGCCCTACTAAGGGCTATATCCTTAACTGTAACAGTGTCTGTAGAGATAATTGTGACTAACTATAAGTTTAATAAATAACTAGGACTGTAACTACAACTAATTATAAGCTTTGTCAAACAAAAAGGTTTTAAGCTTAATTTTAAAATTACAGAGGGAGTCTGCTTCCCGAACCCAAACTGGCAGTTGGTTCCATAGGAGAGGGGCCTGATAGCTAAAGGCTCTTCCCGCTTTCAATGTGCTTGCAGCCATTACCGAGCACGTCTTCACGGGGAAATGCGCATGTCACACAGCCAAGTGCTGCCACCTAGTGTTGGGCATAGGTGTCAGGTTGTGAGGACGGCTCTTCATCACTCATACTTTCTCAGGCTGATGACTTTAATTACTTTATTCACTAAAAAGTTTTATTAACTAAGTGTAACGTAGCAGAGTCAGCAAAGTAAGCACACATCAGTTAAGATCACTTCTTATTTTAAGCTATATTAGCAATTACATTTTACAGTGTTCATACCTACGCTCTTTGCTCAATATTCAGAACTCTAGTCTCAGTCTTTGCTCCAGCAGCTTCATTAACCTCGTCATTCCAAAAGCCTGCACCTCCTTTGGTTGCTTCTCTTTTCAATTTTCTGCCACAAACGACTGGAATCACTTACAACAGACTGTAAAACTCAGCTCTTTAATACCATTCTCTTCTTTTAAGAATACACTACAAACCATAATCCAACATCCTTGTACTTGTTTTTAGTCATTTACCATGAACCTCACTGTATATATATGCACATATTACACTGTCATTTTGATTGATATGTATTGAATTTGTACTGTGATCCTTTGTCTTATCTACTGGATTGTGTCTGTGGCCAGGTTGTCACTGCAAATGAGAATTGGTTCTCAATGGACTTACCTGGTTATATGAAGCTGAAATAAAATCCTACTATATATGCTACTGTATATATGTGTGTGTTTTTAACACTTGTGGCCATTCATCAGTTTATTCCATTCTTTCATACCTTTCTGCTGATATTGATGGTTAATACAATTCTTGAAATGAATCCACTTTTTAATGTGCAATAAAGGTATTTATGAAGCTCTTGCTCTGAGTTTGTTGCTGTTTCTTTTTCATACCTTATCTGGTTTGCACTCTATTGTAACCATCCAAGAACACACTGATAGAGGTTTTTCCCACAATTTGTAATTAATTACGAGTCCAATTTCTGTATTAGCTTTAATCAGCTACATAAATAATAGAAATGTTGATTTAATGTTGATTTAATGTTGCTGTCTATATTGGAATGTCTGCTTTCCTCATGTGTCTTTTGTACTTGTACCAGTTTTAATGACACTGAAAACACTAATTCACCAAAGCATCCTGTTAGATTCATAATGAGCTTTATGGTAAATCTGGAAAAACCTGACGAGTAGTTCATAGAAAATGAACTCAGTGCCATTACTGTTGGGGGTTACAGTAGGTTTATTTGAAATTCAATATAACTGTGACCACAAATGAATAAGGCACATTAAATATGTGTTCATTTACAATAACTAGTTGGGAAAAATAAAACTGATGTTGACAGTTGATACAATTGTTGAAATGAATACAGTTTTTAATGTGCAATAAAGGTATCACAGGTACGTCACAGGTATGTCACAGGTACTTTGGTGGTCCCACCCACAACAGGTTAAATACCTGGGTCTTACTCCACTTTCTTGGTCAGACTAGTGCGGACTAGATAGACCGATGCGTATGAACTGATGAAGCCCCTTGGATAAGAGGCGAAACGTCTTCCCAGACAAACATATGTCCAGTTGCCTTCGATTCAATTTTCAAAGAGAGAATAAAGGTATTTATGAAGCTCTTGCTCTGAGTTTGTTGATGGTTTTTCAGAACTTATCTTCATTCTGTTGGCACAGATGGTTCAGTTTTCAGAGTCATTTTGAATAAGACTCAAGGAAAAACATTTTAGCTGAGACATGGTGGATCACAATGAATCACATGTAGCATCTTGTCAGGACAGGTGCATGAATGTGAGCTTCAGCTGTGGATGATCATGTATGAACCTACAGTATTAAAGTATTGAAGTCATACATGACAAATGTTCAAATCAAAGTGTAGAGCTGCACTTGATCATTTTTATTCTTTACACTGCCTTTGGAATGCTTTGGAATTTTCCAACAATCTGACTGATGTATCAGAACACCCCTACACTTGCTGGGATTTTCACTGCAACAGTTTGTAGAGTTTAACTGTGAATGTAGTCAAAAGCAAAAAGCTTCCAGTGAGCAGCAGCTCAGAGGAGGTGTGGCTCATGACGTCACCATCTCACCTGCCTTTGATTCCCAGGCAACAGCTCTGACGTCACTACGGCGGCAGCCAGATGATATAAATGAGGAGCCTTCCTTCACTGACTCAACGTTTCTGAGGAGGTAGGGACAGCTCTGGTGGGGGTGCGTCGCCGGTGTCTCAGGCTACCAACGTCTTTGCTGGGGGCATTCAGTCTCTTCGATCCGCTCATGCTGCGGATCCTTACTGATAACGGTTCATTTTGAGCGTCTGTGAGGTTAATATCCAGGAGAACTGAATACAGATGTGACCCGGGCCACCAGACTCTGTCCTCCTCTCTCTCTCCCTGAGAGAGAAACACAGAGTTTTTGCTCTCTCTTTCTCTCTCAGGGAGCGAGAGAGAGAAACACAGAGAGATGCTTATTTAAATGTAGATTATTTCCATTTCTATACATCATTTCTCCAGCAGGGAGAGTTTTTCCTCTCTGTGTTTTCTCTCTGGGTTCCTCCTCTCTCTCAGGCAGAGAGAAAGGGAAGAGCAAGAGATCTCTCTCTCTCTCTGTCAGGCAGAGAGCGAGTTACACAGAGAGCTTCCCTCTCTCTCTTGAGACAGATAGAGATCGAGACGCTTTTCCTCTCTCTTTCTGTCTCTATCGATGGAGAGGGAGGGAGCGAGAAGGAGAGCATGGCCTTCTTTAGGCCTCCTCAGTGAGAAACAGAGCGTTTTCTGTAACGCCAGTGGCGGTTTTTGGCACAAGCTACTACTCAGTGGCCTTGCTGTCATCAGTATCAATCATTCAATAGGGGAGCAGATTTCGTATAATGACATTATTGATGATTTTGCATCAAGGAAGGCCAGAAAGCTCAGGTTTTAGTTTGAGTGTTTTCTTTGCTGCTCTTAGTGCAATAGTGTTAGAATTAGATTTCCTGTAGTGTGTTTTCATTTGTGTGATGAAGGATTTGTGCTATTCAGAATATTTATTCTATATTTTATTTGTATATTATTCTTTTTTTATTATTCTAAAATAATACAATTATATTGTTTTTATCTTATATCATTATTATGTGCTGTTGTTATGTGTGATTGTGTATATTTTTGCCACTTTTATGTATATAGAGTATATTTATTTAATTTCTGATAACTTGATTAACTTAATTTGGAGTAATTCAATGTAGAACCGCCACAGCGTAACGCTAACCCTCTTTCTCCACCGAAAGAGAGAGAAGAACTCTCTTTCTCTGCTTCTCTCTTTCTGTTTCTTTCTTTCTCTGCTTCTCTCTATCTCAACTTCTCTGCTGTTCTCTCTTTCTCTTCCCTCCGCAGACAGTTCTTCTCTCCTTCTCTTTCCACACGAAAGAGGAGAGAAGAACTCTCTCTTTCTCATCTTCTCTCTTTCTCTTCCCGCCACAGTTTTTTCTCTTTCTCTCAGAGTTCTTCTATCTGAGAGAAAGAGAAAGTTTTTTTCTCTCTTTTCCCTCAGTGAGAAAGAGAGTTTTTTTCTTTCCTTTCTCTCAGAGTTCTTCTCTCTCTCTCTGAGATAAAGAGAGAGTTTTCTCTCTCTTTCTCTGTAATGCGCTTTATAATTAGTGAATAAATTGAATTGAATTGATGGCAATAAAATAAGAATTAGAATGATATCCTTCATCATCTCTGCCCTTCATTTTCATACAGTAGATAAGATAAGATAAGATAAGATAACACTGTTACAGCAGCAAAGAGCAGAAAAGAAAAAACTCTCTCTACAGTGTTACTACAATATAAGGAATGCTGTAGAAGAGAACGTAGAAAAGAATACTGTAGAATAGAACGTAGAACAGACTGCTGTAGTACAGAACATAGAACGGAATGCTGTAGAATAGAACGTAGAACGGAATGCTGTAGAAGAAAACGTAAGAACAGAATATTGTAGAATAGAACGTAGAACAGACTGCTGTAGAACAGAACATAGAACGGAATGCTGTAGAATAGAACGTATAACGGAATGCTGTAGAATAGAACGTAGAACGGAATTCTGTAGAAGAGAATGCAGAACAGAATGCTGTAGAAGAGAACGCAGAAAAGAATGCTGTAGAATAGAACGCAGAACAGAATACTGTAGAATAGAACGCAGAAAAGAACGCAGAAAAGAATGCTGTAGAATCGAACACAGAACGGAATGCTGTAGAAGAGAACACAGATCAGAATGATATAGAACGCAGAATACTGTAAAATAGAACTTAGAAGAGAATACTGTAAAATAGAACATAGAATACTGTAGAAGAGAATGCAGAACAGAATACTGTAGAATAGGACGTAGAACAGAATTCTGTAGAATAAAACATAGAACACTGTAAAATAGAACTTAGAAGGGAATACTGTACAATAGAATATAGAATACTGTAGAAGAGAACGTAGAACATAATATTGTAGAACAGAACAGAATACTGAAGAAGAGAACGTGAACAGAATACTGTAGAATAGAACGTGAGAACGGAATGCTGTAGAATAGAACGAGAACGGAATGCTGTAGAAGAGAACGAGAACGGAATACTGTAAAATAGAACGTAGAACGGAATACTGTAAAACAGAACGAGAACGGAATACTGTAGAATAGAACGCAGAACGGAATGCTGTAGAATAGAACGTAGAACGGAATGCTGTAGAAAAGAACGTAAAACGGAATGCTGTAGAATAGAACGTAGAACGGAATGCTGTAGAACAGAACGTAGAACGGAATGCTGTAGAATAGAACGCAGAACGGAATGCTGTAGAACAGAACGTAGAACGGAATGCTATAGAACAGAACGTAGAACGGAATCCTGTAGAATAGAACGTAGAACGGAATACTGTAGAATAGAACGCAGAATGAAATACTGTAGAATAGAACGCAGAACGGAATACTGTAGAATAGAACACAGAAGGGAATGCTGTAGAATAGAACGCAGAACGGAATTTTGTAGAATAGAACGTAGAACGGAATGCTGTAGTGTGGTGATGGGGTCTTGTATGTTTTGTAAATACATGCTTATGATATACCTATCTATACTTTGTTTCACTGTGTGCACTCCACATATGGGCATTTACGGGGATTTCCGCAGGGTGTTTACCTGAATAGACACTAGCTATTTTGTTTATCACTCTCTGTCTGATAGACACTAGCTGTTTTGTTTATCACTCTCTGTCTAGACAGGCACCTGCTATTTTGTGTATCACTCTTTGTCTAGCACTGCTGAACCTTGAAGGAGATATTATTAAAGCTTGCAGGGGTAAAACTGAGATAAGGTTGGCTTGGACAGTTTTTAAAAAATAAATAATGAAACTTCCTGACACCATTAGATAACAACTTATGCCCAAGGTACATCGGACGGGAGGAGCCCAAGGAGAAAAAGACACCATTGTAACTCAAGTACCTGAAAATAAGATTTGGTGAGGAAGTGGTTGACACTGATAAAAACTGGCTAATATTAATTACGGAAATGGGAAGGGATATGCCCAAATATGTCAATACATGCCCGGACATGGGGACATGCCCAAATATGCCAATATACGTCCGGATATGTCCCTGAGGGAAGGTGCAACCCACCATATAAAATATGATGTACAGTTTTGAAATTTCAGTTGTTCCTGCAGGACTGCTCATGCTTTTGAACTCTGTATTGAGGAATAAAGCATCCTGGACTCAACTTCTCTGATCTCCAGCCTCTGATTGACTCTGTGCATTTACTCTGATTAAAGATCTGAAAAACTTAGAATCCTACAGAAGACGAAAAGACTACAAGAAGAAGGTGTGGGGCCTCAGCTGGGCCTGAGCTCTGTTTCAACTGGCCATTGACGGGTTCAGCCACCCAGCCTGCAGAAAAATTCACATCAGTAGAATAGAACATAGAACGGAATGCTGTAGAATAGAACGTAGAACGAAATGCTGTAGAACAGAATGTAGAACGGAATGCTGTAGAAGAGAACACAGATCAGAATGCTATAGAATAGAACGCAGAATACTGTAAAATAGAACTTAGAAGAGAATACTGTATAATAGAACATAGAATACTGTAGAAGAGAATGCAGAACAGAATGCTGTAGAATAGAACATAGAACAGAATTCTGTAGAACGTAGAACACTGTAAAATAGAACTTAGAAGGGAATACTGTATAACAGAATGTAGAATGCTGTAGAATAGAACGTAGAACGGAATGCTGTAGAATAGAACGCAGAACAGAATGCTGTAGAATAGAACACAGAACGGAATGCTGTAGAACAGAACGTAGAACGGAATGCTGTAGAAGAGAACGCAGAACAGAATGCTATAGAATAGAACGCATGAGACAGAATACTGTAGAATAGAATGTAGAACGGAATGCTGTAGAATAGAATGTAGAACAGAATGCTGTAGAAGAGAACACAGATCAGAATTCTGTAGAGTAGAACGTAGAACACTTTAAAATATAACTTAGAAGAGAATACTGTATATTCCTTACAGAGAAAGAGAGTTTTCTCTCTCTATGTAAGGCACTTTATAATTAATGAATAAATTGAATTGAATTGATGGCAATAAAATAAGAGTTAGAATGATATCCTCCATCATTTCTGCCCTTCATTTTCATACAGTAGATAAGATAAGATGAGATGAGATGAGATGAGATAAACCTTTAATAGTTCCACAATGGGGAAATTACACTGTTACAGCAGCAAAGAGCAGATGCAATAGGGTACAGGCACTCAGAATATACAGATAATACAGACAGAATATAAAGACTCCAAGAAAAAAATGACTCATTAGAGGAAACAATAATAATAATTACCATAAACAGTATGACCAAAGTGACCATGTGCACTGTTTGAACAGTAAGAGAAATAAAAAGAAGAAAGGCTGTTATGTATATGGGGTTTGGACTGTTGTGTGCTTGTGCTTTGGTGCTTTTTCCCTCTGCTTCCTGTGGGAGGTTCCCTCCTTTTTGAGTAAAGAGCCGTGTTTTCCTGCTGACTGGAGGCTGACACACCTGCACCTCATTTCCTGTGATCACTCCTTTTAAGCCGGAGCAGGGCTGCACTTCGATGCTGGATTGTCCTACCTTCAGTGTGAAACCCTCCAGTGTTCAGGATTGCTCCTCCAGCCAGTAAACTGCCTGCCACGCCATTCTGCCTCCACTCCTATCAGTCCTGAAAGTTTTTGGACTCGCTTTGTGTGCATCCTTATTAAATCTACTTTTTTTCTGCCATCAGCCTGTGGTCTGCTTCTGGATCCTCAAAAACACTCTGACCTAACACAAGCCTAACAAAGGCTGCACATATAGCACCAATTTTAAGTCCAGGAGTGAGTATGTGTGTGTTTTTGTGTGCATGTGGTTTGCTCAGCACAGTTGGTTGTAGTTCTTTAAGTGGAAAAAGAAAATATTTTCTTGAATCCACATCAGCAACTTGCCATTGAGGAAATATCCAAATTACAAGTAGGCACGTTACAGGCCATGAATGAGGCAAAGTGGTAAATGCAGCTCCAAAAGTCACAATTGGAAGAATCCAGATGGCTCAAATTACAAAGTGTGGATACATTACAGATAGCTGTTACTGTAGTATGACTGAGGTGTACCATGTTGGAAATAAAGCTCTTTATACTGTATACAGACAGTATTAGATGACAGTATTAGTAACAATCAGTGTGGAATTCAGCCCAGCACAGAGTACCATTGTACCATTGAAACTTTGCCGGAAAGTTTTCAGAAAGACGGAAAAAAAGAAAGAAAGCAAAGAAGCAAAGAAGGAAAGAAAGAAAACATAAGAAACCAAGCTCAACAAAATATATGTGTAGTTTTTTCAGACTGGTTTAAGAAAATCACATCAACACACACACACACACACACAGACACACACGTGTGTGTGTGAAATATTGTCCATTTTTCAGAAAATATGTTTGATCATGCAAAAGCTTTTCTTTCATTCAGAGTTAGTGGTCAGGCAAAGTTATTTATTATCACATTATTATATTTGCTCTTTTTAAATCATAGAGACAAGTTGAAACACCCAAATGGCCCTGATCAAAAGTATACATACCCTTGAAGTTTTGACCTGATACTATGACACAAACAGCTTTTAATGGCTTTTAAGGGTCACTGTCCACACCTGTTACGTGTTTGGCTGTAATTAGTGTGTGTGTATAAAGAGTCAGTGAGTCTGTGGGCTCCTGACAGACGCCTGCACATTTCATCTAGTGCTGCACTGACTTTGCTGGATTCTGAGCCATGGGGAAAGCAAAAGAACTATGAAAAGACCTACAAGAGAAGGTATTTGAACTTTAGAAAGCAGGAAAAGGATAGAAAAACATATCCAAACATTTGACAATGCCAATCAGTAGTGTTCAAACTCTGATGTGCTTAGTACAGATAGAGTAATTATAGTGGGCGACTTTAATATTCATGTCGATACCCACAATGACAGCCTTAAGACTGCTTTCTATTCAGTATTAGACTCAATTGGCTTTTTACAAAATGTTAACAAACCAACTCACTGTTTTAATCACACCCTTGATCTTGTACTAACCTATGGCATAGAAGCTGAATATTTGACAGTATTCCCTCAGAACCCTGTTTTATCTGATCATTCTTTAGTAACATTTGAATTTACAATAATGAACTGCACAGCATCTGAGAAAAAAATTAACTACTGTAGATTTCTGTCTGATAATGCTGTTATCAAATATAAGGAAGCTATTCCATCTTTATTATCTCCGCTGCCATGTGCCAGTTTTACAGAGGGCAATGGCCTAAACGTTACTCCAGCAGATATAGACTATCTAGTTGATAATACTGCTGCTTCATTGCGTTCAACCCTTGACTCTGTTGCCCCTTTGAAAAAGAAGGTCAGTAATCAGAGGAAGCTAGCTCCATGGTACAATTCACAAATACGTACTTTAAAGCAGATATCACGAAAGCTGGAAAGGAAATGGTTATCCACTAATTTAGAGGAATTCCGCCTAGCCTGGAAAGACAGCATCATAACGTATAAAAAGCCCTTCGTAAGGCAAGAACTGCCTATTACTCATCATTAATAGAGGAAAACAAGAACAACCCTAGGATTCTTTTCAGCACTGTAGCCAGGCTGACAAAGAGCCATAGCTCTGTTGTACCATGCATCCCTCTAGCTCTCACTAGTAATGACTTTATGAGCTTCTTTAGCAACAAAATAGTAGACATTAGAGACAGAATCCATCTCATCCTGCCTACAACTGTTAATGATGTAGGTATGTCTAGAACAGCATCTTTAGAAATGTCTGCCAGTCCTGATTTGTCGTTAGACTGTTTCTCTCCATAGATCTAGCTGAATTGACTTCAATAGTTTCTAAATCTAAATCATCAACATGTCTTTTGGACCCTATCCCGACCAGACTTCTTAAAGATGTGTTGCCTTTGATTGGCACTCACATATTAGATCAGATAAATCTCTCGTTGGTTACAGGATATGTTCCACAGGCTTTTAAGGTTGCAGTTATCAAACCTTTACTTAAAAAGCCTTCTCTGGACTCTGACATTTTGGCAAACTATAGACCTATATCCAATCTCCCCTTTAATTCTAAAATTCTTGAAAAGGCTGTTGCAACTCAGTTGTGTGATCATCTACATAGGAACGGTTTGTTTGAAGTTTTTCAGTCAGGATTTAGAGTTCATCATAGCACAGAGACAGCACTGGTGAAAGTTACCAACGACCTTCTTATAGCATCAGATAATGGACTCGTCTCTATACTTGTCCTGCTAGACCTTAGTGCTGCATTTGACACCATTGATCATAATATCCTATTGGATAGATTGGAACATGTTATTGGGATTAAAGGAACAGCACTAGGCTGATACCAGTTTGTTCATGTTAATGATGATCCCTCCATATATACCAGAGTAAGTCATGGAGTTCCACAGGGTTCTGTGCTTGGACCGATACTGTTCACCTTATACATGCTTCCCTAGGCAATATTATCAGGAAGCATGGAATAAATTTCCATTGCTATGCGGATGATACCCAGCTATATTTATCTATGAAACCAGACGAAACAGATCAGTTAACCATACTTCAGGCATGTCTTAAAGACATAAAGGCCTGGATGACCTGTAACTTTCTTCTCAGAAACAGTTTAACTAATCATATAGTTACTCTGGATGGCATTAATTTAGCCTCCAGTACGACTGTGAGGAACCTTGGAGTTATTTTTGATCAGGATCTGTCCTTTAACTCACATATAAAACAAGTCTCTAGGACCGCCTTCTTTCACCTGCGCAATATCAGTAAGATTAGGAACATTCTGTCGCAGAGTGATGCTGAAAAATTAGTCCATGCTTTTGTTACTTCTAGGCTGGACTACTGTAATTCCCTATTATCAGGATGTACAGTTAACTCTCTAAAAAGCATCCAGCTGATCCAAAATGCTGCAGCGAGAGTACTGACTGGAATTAGCAAGAGAGATCACATTACTCCTGTACTAACTTCTCTTCATTGGCTTCCTGTAAAATCCAGAATTGATTTTAAAATCCTTCTCCTTACATATAAGGCCCTCAATGGCCAGGCTCCTTCATATCTCAAAGAGCTGATAGTACCATATCATCCTAACAGATTGCTTCGTTCCCAGAATGCAGGTTTGCTTATGGTTCCCAAAATCTCTAAAAGTAGAATGGGAGGCCGAGCCTTTAGCTATCAGGCCCCTCTCCTATGGAACCAACTGCCAGTTTGGGTTCGGGAAGCAGACACCCTCTCTAATTTTAAAACGAAGCTTAAAACCTTCTTGTTTGATAAAGCTTATAATTAGTTGTAGTTACAGTCCTAGTTATTTAAACTTATAGTTAGTCACAATTATCTCTATAGACACTGTTACAGTTAAGGATATAGCCCTTAGTAGGGCTGGCTCAGGCAACTGAATCATCCCCTAGTTATGCTGCTATAGGCCTAGGCTGCTGGGGACATCCCATGATTTACTGTGCACTTCTTCTTCTTTCTCTTTCTCTCCTCAGACCCACTCTCAAATTTATTGGCCTTTATTACATGTCATTAACTCTGTGTCCTCTCTGTCCCATAGTCCTGTGTTTGTTTCTCTCTGGTCTCTCTTTCTCTGTACCTTACTGCAGGTACCTCTGGCTCCGGAGCTGCATGTCCTATGGTCCTGGCTCCACCCACCTGCTGCTGTTTATTGTTTACAATGATCGATTTCTAACATGTTTAATGTTCCGTTCTGCTACAGATAAATATTTGATTAATATTCTTTGCAAACTGTAATGTAAATAATTACCAGTCATGACAGCTTTTTGCCTCCGTGCTCTGTTTCATAATTCTAATCTGCTGAGCACACATTATCCAATAACTGTCCACTAACTGTAATGTAAATACTGACCCACATTGTCTGTATTATGCTGCATGTCTTTCTCCCCCTCTCCTCCATTCCTAGCTGTCCTATCTTCCTCCTTTCACCCAGCCCGGCCATCGGCAGGAGGGTCCCCCATCTGAGCCAGGTTCTGCTCAAGGTTTCTTCCTGTTAAAAGGGAGTTTTTCTTGCCACTGTCGCCTTAAGTGCTTGCTCTGGTGTCAGGCTCTGGGTCTCTGTAAAGCGCTTTGAGACAATTTTGATTGTGGAAGGCGCTATATAAATAAAATTGAATTGAATTGAATTGAATTTTAACTGTTACAGTTTTAGGGCAGCAATTAATTCAAAGTGTCATGTATTGAATTTTTAAATGTATTTTCACAAACAAAAGCAAAAAAATCAACAGGATGGTGTTTGGTGTTTATTTTCCCACAAAACTAAATAATATAATGAATAAATTTTAATTCTAAAAGTGTAAATTAAACACATTTTGAGTGTTAGGTGTCAACACTGGAGAAGAGTTTATATTGAAATTAACTAAATTTTAGAGTTACACTCAGTGAGGGATGAGTATTTTAACAACAGGAGGAGCTCAAGTTAACTCTGTTTCAGAGTTAAAATTTCAACTCCAGGAACAGAGTTATTTTAACTCTGCCACAGAGTCTATTCGATGGTCACACATGTTCAATCAGACTGAGTTGATTTTAACTCACACAGAGTTTATTCCAGAGGCTAAAATTTGCTGTGTGTGCAGTATTTCCAGCTTTACACATGAACTTCTACAAAAATAAACACTTCTGTAGTGATGAAGAAAAGTGTCCATGTAACATTTAGGGCTTGACCATGGTTCCTGGCCCCTAAACAGAGGAGGATCAGAGAAAATGTGGGCCAGTAGGAGCTGTTTTAGGGTACTGAGTAAAGTTGATCATTTTGAATGTGATTTCCAGAAATGTCGTCTCTATATTGTTTCCAAACCTCTTTGCACTCACCCCACCAGGGATGGCAGCTGAGATGTTCAGATAAACAGAAGTGGACCATGAAGCACGTGCTGGGTTAAACATCATCACTGGCTGACAGATGAAGTCCAGGGTAAGAAAGCTGAGAGCAGAAGAGGAACACATTCACAAAGTGTGATATTAAAGAGAGTCAACAATGAAATCTGCTCTTCACCTGAGCTTCTTTCCACTAACTGCCTCTAGAAGGTGCCAAAGCTCCTGAAGTGCTGATTTGGAAATGTTTCATATTATCTCAGGAATAATATGATGGAAACTTGAAACTTGTGATGACTGTTTACTGTATAAGTCCATGTAAGAGCTCCTTATTTGTTATTTTTTACTAGAGGAAGTCAGGCTGCTTCCTGAACGGAGACAACTATTCACAAATGTACTCAGTGGTTTCACTGTGTTAGGTAATAACTAAGATTTCATGTTTCATTCTAAACTCCAGTGCCAGCCAATGGAGACAGGCCAATACTGAGTGAATACAATACTGAATACATATGAAAAACTGCAGGATCTGTGCATGAGGACAGGATATTTTCAACTCTTTTTGGACTTTTGTTAAACTCTATATAGCACCTTTTGGATTCTTGAGGACTCTCGGGTTTTGTTAGTAGTTTTCTGTTTTTGTTAAAACACGTTTCTCTTGAGTTTTGGTTTTGCTTTTCCAGTTTTATTTTGAAGCCCTAGCCCTTGTGTATGTGTCCTCTGTCTACTCCTTGTCTTTTTCCTGCTTCCCTCCTTTACTGATTGTCTGTCCCGCCCTAATGTGTGTCACGTGTTGTCAGTTAGCCCTTGTGTATTTAAGTCTCATTCTTCCCTAGTCTCCTTGTCAGTGTGTCTGAGTCCTAGCTGGTTCCTGCTGTGTTCTTGGTGTGGTTGTACCTGCTTTTCTCATCCTGGAATCTGTGCTCACCTGCTGTCCTGCCCTTAGTGTTACCTGTTTCTCTGTCTTTGTCTTTGCACATTTTAATTATATTGTTTATTATTTATTCCTTGCCATCTATTTATTCCATGCTATTTTTGTGTTGTGTGTAACTGTTCACGTGCCTTGAATTGCCCCTCCATGGGACAAATAAATTTATTGATTGATTGATTGATTTGTCATCTCTGGGATTTGTCCTCTGTTGGATTCACTTTCATTTGTTCACCCCAAGTAAGGACTTCAAAGTTTGAAGTTCTGGACTTCTGAAGTTTTTCTCATTCTTGGACGATTTAGCTGTTTTAGTTTCCTGGCTTTGGACTTTGATCCAGTGATTGTGAGTTTAATAAAGAGGACTTTAACTGACTCGTCCGTCCGCTTTGGGGTTTCTACACCTGTACCCTCCCCCTTAGTGTTCTTGGCCACAGCAGTGACTGTAACAGGTCCCTGCTGACCTCTCATTTACACTGTGTTTAAATATATGACACCATGTGGACACAAAATCATCTGAAAGGATTTTAAAGCTCAGGATGAGACCACTTGAAAGTTTACTGATCCCTGGAACAACATCTGATGCTGTAGCTGATTTTCTCACCTGGTCATCTGCATCTCCAGAGCACATGTCCATCTGTCCACTGCTCTCAGCATCTCTCTCCCTCTTCCTGTCTCTCAGTTCTTCCTGCATTGTGACCAGACCCTTTGAAACCCTAGCCCTTGTGTATCTGTCCTCTGTCTACTTCTTGTCTTTTTCCTGTTTCCCTCTGTGATGAAGATCGCATCACTGCTCACTGGTAGCACACGGCAGGACAGACACTCAGCCCTGTACCCATTCATGGTTCATAACAAATAATTTCCCACTGTTTTCCTGGTGAGTGCACGCAACACATTGGACAAATGTTCATACACCATATACCCAACCCTCACAGTAAAACATAAGAAACACACTACACACCAGCTCTGTTATTTCAAGATGGTTTATTCACTCATATGCTTTTACCAGTGCTGCTGCCATCTTGGTCCTCTCCTTCTCTGTGCCTGGGGGCTGAACCAGAGCAGTTGAAGAAGGCTGCCTTATATAGTGGTAGGAGGTACCTGTGCAGCTGCTTCATTGCCATCCCAGGTCCCATTGAGTGGGAGGGGGGATTTTGGTTTGGCATTAATATAATGGATGATATGATGAAGCAGGTTCATGTATGAGTGAATTATTGAAATGATGATTTGTGTTTTGTTGTGGGTTTAATGTGGGACCTGATTATAAAGATGTGGTGACCAGAGATCTCATTTAATGCATTGATTGTAAATTGGTTGGTCTTGGGAGGGGCTTAGGGTTTATAATGCTCCAGCCAACAAAGTGCTCGATGACAGAGTGAGGGATGCAACACCCAGTAAGTTGTGGATTTAATTTTAGTTAATTTTGCTTTGCTTTCTGGTAGCATTTTTTTTTTGCCTGTAAATAAATGCACCACTCAAATGTTATTTGCGACTCCAGCCATCTTTTTTTATTTCCTAAACTAAATAGAAAAGCCACGTTTGTGTGACAATAATACACCTCAGCCACCTGGAGGGGGGGGGGTAGCTGCAGCCTCACCACCTCTACTTTTTTGGCCTCTGCTCAGGCTGAGGAGCAGCTGTGTCTGACGTGCATCAACAAACAGTGAAAACTTTCCTCAGTGCTCCTGAAGGTTTTTCACATTCTGCAGTGAACACACAGACTGTTAATGGATCTCATTTTCTTCTTTTACTTGAAAAGTCATTTTGGGAGGTGTAGGGGTGTAATGGGGTACACACAACACTTGGTGACAGGCTCTCTCAAAGTGACTTTATAACCTCTTCAACCACAATGTTTGGATTCACAGATGAAATTCAGATGTTCCTCTGTGGTTCAGCTCAGAGTCTACAATGAAACACACCCCACTGATCTCTTTACATTAGAATTAGAGAACTTTTATTGGCAGGTATGTTACACATACAAAGAATTTGCCATGGTATTGTTGGCACAAAAAACAGAAGACTTGGACTGGCAAGTCCCATAACAAAACATGTGTTAAACATATTAAACATAATAAAGAAAAAAGAGAGACAGAAAGTACCAAGAGAAGGACAATCTGTACAAATAATCTGCAAGTATAAAAGTATTCATCCAATTCACCTAAACACAAGTTAAATACAAGTTCCTATCTTTGTTTTTTTCTCAGATCTTTCAGATAAACTGTGGCAGCATTTTAGTTTGAATTGAATCAGCTCAGTTGTCCCAAGATTCAGAGAAAGACAAAACACTGATGATCACAATGATGCTTTTAATGTGAAAGGACAAGATCATGATTAGAATAAAAAAAGTAAAACTCAACAACATTTTTCTCCTGTAAAATCGTAGCTTCCATCTTTAAAGGACTGGAATAGGAAGAAGTTTACAAGGAATCATTTAGAAGAGTTTAACAAATAAACTGCTTTAATACATGAATCTGAAAAGGTGTGTGTGAGTGAAAGAGACAGACATGTACAGACTGAACTGATCTCAACTGATCTGTTCAACAGTGAGAGAGTTTCTCTAACAGGAGGAGACTCTCTCTGCTACACTCTACACAGAGACACTGAGAAACCAGATGACCAGGACCAAAACCCAAACCCAGGATACAGAGGTTCAGTGAATGTTTTGTTGAAGGTGTAGAGGTGGTTCAGTGAGTCAGAGGAGACTCTGTAGAAGGACAGAGAGCCAGCAGGACAGTCCACATACACTGCTACTCTGTCAGAGACAGAGGAAGATGAAAAGGAGAAGGAGGAGACAGGTGTTATTGTTTTATTGTGCCAAACAGAGTAACCACCATCACGGCAGATCAGACTCCAGGACTGACCGTTCTCTCCAAACAAACAGTTTTCTCTGTCTCCTTTCCTTCTGATTCCTCTGTAACTCACTGATATATAAACCTCTCTCTCTCCACTCGACCTCCCAGTAACAGCGACCGGTCAGACCATTACTACACAGCAGCTGAGCACACTGGTCAAATCTGTCTGGATGATCAGGATATGACTGATCCTCCTCCACACGTGTTACCATCCTGTTGTTGTCAGACAGTTTGATCTCTCTGTTTACTGTGTTTGTGTCGATGGTGAGTTCACAGAAATCTGATGGAGAGAAGAAGACACAACACAGCTACAGTTATTGATCTATCACCTGATCATTGATTGACACTTTGAAGATGGTTGAATGTGAGCTGCTTTGTTTTCAGGAATCAAATGAAAACCACACTTACACTTCCTCAGACCTGGTCTCAACCATCGGACTCCACCAGGCTCCACCCTGAAAGGAGGAGGGGGGTCAGACCAGCACGTTCTCTTTCAGCATGCAAACATGGACATTACATGGCTCTCATACACAGATGCTTTGATTATTCTGTTCATTCAACAAAGAGACAAAGGACCTGGACTCCTTATCTTGGAATTATACAGAGCAGGGAGGTGACATGGAGGAAAGATTTCATCATTTGTCTTCTCCATTTGATATCACTTTTGGTGTCAGACACAACAAAAGATCTCAGAATGACAAGATCAGGATCTCAGAGAGGTTCAGCTGATTACTGATCATGGATATTTTAGAAGACAGAGACATGATCAGAGACCTGATTTCATTTCCTCATTGGTTTGAGACACTGGCAGATGAATGTCTCTGAGCAGTGTAGATGGTCTTATTATTGTTGGGATGTTATTATTAGTGTGTCAGCACTGAACAGGTATCTAAAGTCTTTGGGGTTGTTGTGGTGAAAGCACTCTGAGTACTCAAAGTGGCTCTGTTGGTTCAGGAGCAGTTCAACCAGCTGCAGCTCAAATGTTTCCAAGCTGACTTTGTGCTGATGCAGCATGAAATCCAGTCTGAGAAAGTCCTGCTCAGGTCACAGAAAACAGCTGACCACACCTGATTTAATGATTGTCACATATTTTCTCTTAAATATGACACAGTGAGTCATGATGAGATACTGAAGTCAGAATTAGAGAAAACCCCTCTTTGTGTTGTTGTTGAATTCAAAGCACTTCTGTAGAGATCTGTCATCAGCTGTGACACACTAAATGTTTCCAGCTCTTCCTCCTCTATCACACACTGTCTGTGGCTGCAGCAGGCCTCTCCATACCTGAGGGTGTCCAGTCTCCAGTGTGGATCCTTCAGTCCAGCAGACAGCAGCTTCACTCCTGAGTCTCCTGGATGATTGTAGCTCAGGTCCAGCTCTCTCAGATGGGAGGGGTTGGAGCTCAGAGCTGAGGCCAGAGAAGCACAGCCTTCCTCTGTGATCAGACATCCTGACAGCCTGCAGACACACACAACATCACACAGGAACCCTCTGTCAACACCTGCTGGTCTGTTTTGTTGTTCTTTTATGTTCATATTTTTGTTTTGGTTCTGGTCCCTTTTGGTCCAGGTTCAATGTATTTAAAGCAAATTCCTTAAACATCATCTGTAGGATTAAACAACTGAAGCAATAACAAGAGAAAATTCAGAAAACTTGTTTGCATCTAGAAAGTTCTGCTGTTTAGTAAAGTTTACTCTGAACAATCCTACACAAGTTGGCTGTTTATCCACTGATGTAAATCAGATATGAGCAAATCATCAGCTAAACAGGTTGATGGATCCTGACCTGAGAGTCTCCAGGGTACAGTGTGGACTCTTCAGTCCAGCAGACAGAAGCTTCACCCCTGAATCCTGCAGGTCATTGTTACTCAGGTCCAGGTGTCTCAGACTAGAGGACTGGGAGCTGAGAACTGAGGACAGAGCTTCACAGCTTCTCGTTGAGAGGTTACAGCTGCTCAGTCTGAAGAGGAAACAATGAAGAAAAAGTCAAATAACATTTGTGTTGAAAGGACAATCAAAGGAACAAAAGTCTCAGTTTGCTCTGCAGCTCACAGCAAACTAACAGACCTGCATTTGAAAACTGGGCCAAACATCAAACACAGACTTTTTCAGTGAAGCAGAAATATCAGCTCTTTATCCACCTGCTTTATCCACCATCACCAAATTAAATGTGATACAATCAGTAATAAAGAGAAATGTACAGTCAAGGGCATAAGTATTTGGACAGTTATGTATTATCTGTTTTGTTCTTCAGGCTCTCAGCACATTGACTTTAAAATATAATAATGGATACTACAGTCAATGACTGCAAAGGATTTTACACCAAATATTAAATCTGATGAGTTTGTTTCACTTCATGTGTAATTGTCCAGTTACTTTTGAACCACTAAAAGGGCTGAATCTCCCACACAGTTCTTTCTATACTGATGTCAACCTGCTCAAATTAAAGCTGAGACTTGGCTCTTTAATGTAGGATCCATTATTTTAATTCAGATTCAATGTGATGAAGCTCAGAGTCTGAAGAACAATAACTGTCCAAATACTTCAGGCCATAGTTACAGTTGATCAGTTATAACTCATTTGAAAGCCTCATCCAACCTGGAAAACATTACAGCCAGTTCAGTTTGTTATAGTGTACCTCCCTCCTGGGCCGTACTCTGTGTTTCTGTCTGAATTCTCTGAGTTTTTATCAAGTTTAGTTCTCAGTACACATGAAGTCATTATTGTAGGTGATTTCAATATTCATGTGGATGTTAACAATGATAGTCTTACCACAGCGTTTATCTCATTATTAGACTCAGTTGGCTTCTCTCAAAGTGTAAATACACCAACTCATTGTCTTAACCACACCTCGACCTTGTTCTGTCATACAGCATTCTGTCATATAGCACTGAACATGTAACAATCTTCCCACAGAATCCTCTCAGATCCGATAACTGTTTAGTTACATTTGAATTTGCATTATTGGACTACACACCATTAGAAAAAAAATGTCCTAGATGTCTATCTGATGATGCTGTGGCTAAATTTAAGGAAGTGATTCCATCAGTACTTAACTCAGTGTCATGCCTCAATATAACAGAAGACTCCTGTGCTGACTTCAGTCCCTCTCAAACTGACCATCATGTAGACAAAGTTGCTGACTCATTGAGAATGACACTTGACTCTATTGCTCCTCTAAGAAAGAGGTTTGCTCTGTGGTTTAGCTCACAAGCTCACAAATTAAAGCAAACAACATGAAAACTTGAAAGGATTTGATGCTCCACCAAACTGGAAGAATCCTGCTTGGCCTGGCAAGATAGACTTAAAGCACACAGGAAGTCCCTCTGTAATGCTATAGCAGCCTACTACTCTTCATTAATAGAAGATAATAAAAACAACCCCAGGTTTCTCTTCAGCTCTGTGGCCAGGCTGACAGAGAGTCACAGTTCTATTGATCCATGTATTGCTATAGCTCTCAGCAGTAATGACTTCATGGACTTCTTTAATAATAAAATTCTGACTATCAGAGACAAAATTGGTCACCTCCTGTTCTCAATTAGCACTGATTTTTCTTTAGGCACAGGAACCTCAGAAACAGTGAAACCTGATATGTATTTAGAAAGTTTCTCTTCCATCGATCTTCACCAACTAACTTCTATGATTTCTTTCTTTCTTTCTTTCTTTCTTTCTTTCTTTTAGACCTGATCCCCAACAGGCTTCTCAAGGAATTTTACCCCTAATCAGCACCTCTCTACTGGATATGATAAATTCCTCTTTACTAAAAGGCTATGTACCACAGTCCTGTAAAGTAGCTGTAATTGAACCTATTCTTAAAAAGCCTACTCTTTATGCAGGTGTTTTAGTCAACTACAGACCTATATCTAACCTTCCCTTTATCTGTAAGATCTGTGAGAAAGCAGTTGCCAATCAGCTGTGTGACTTTCTACAGAGCAATAATTTATTTGAGGATTTTCAGTCAGGATTCAGAGTGAATCATAGCACAGAGACAGCATTAGAGAAAGTTACAAATGATCTACTAAGTACATCAGAGAAAGGACTAGTCTCTGTACTGGTCTTGTTAGATCTTAGTGCTGCATTTGATACCATTAACCATCTCATCCTACTACAGAGACTGGAACATTTAATTGGCATCAAAGGAGCCGCACTAAACTGATTTAGGTCTTACCTGTCAGATCAATTTCAGTTTGTACACATCAACAATGAGTCCTCCATGTACACAAAAGTTAGGCATGGAGTTCCACAAGGTTCAGTGCTTGGACCAATTCTTTTTACCATATGCTTCCCTAAGGCAACATTATCAGGAAGCACTCCATAAACTTCCACTGCTATGCAGATAATGCCTAGTTGTACTTGTCAGTAAAGCCAGAGGAAATCAATCAGTTAACTGAGCTTCAGACGTGTCTTAAGGGCATAAAGATCTGGATGAGTAATAATTTTCTTCTTTTTGAACTCAGAGGCTGACTGATGATATTGCTCTGGCCTCCAGCGCCACTGTAAGAAACATCAGAGTTACTTTCTATCAAGACTTGCCCTTTAACTCCCACATCAAGAAACTTCAAGGGCTGTTTTTTCACCTTTGTAATATTACAAAAATCAGGCACATCCTGTCTCATGAAGCAGAAAAAGTACATGCATTTGTTACTTTTAGGCTGTACTATTGCAATTCCTTATTATCAGGCTGCCCCAACAAGTCTCTAAAGACCAGAGCTAAAAAAAAACAAGTGCTCAGCACCTGTGGGAACTCCTTCAAGACTGTTGGAAAACCATTCCAGGTGACTACCTCACGAAACTGGTTGAGAGAATGGCAAGAGTGTGCAAAGCTGTCATCAAAGCAAAAGGTGGCTATTTGGAAGAATCTAAAATATAAAACATATTCTGGTTGGTTTAACACTTTTTTTTAGTGCGCATGCGTCACTACGTGTGTAGCCTGTTACGGCAGCTCCCGATTTCTTTCACTTTTATTCTACTTTTTCTTATCTTTGAGGCACTTAAAGATAAGAAACTCGTTATTTTTCTTTAAAGCATTGGATTACTTTCTTTTCATCACACTGAGACATGTGGGTTGTGAGATTTTTGGGGCTTTTTTTTTTGTCGTTATGTTACTTTTTTTTTCAGCGTGGCGACGCAAAAGAACTCCACTCGTTCAGTAACAGACTCATTATATATATATATATATATATATATTTATTTTTTCTGTTCAATTTTCTTCTTCATTTTTCATTTGGGAGTGTGTAAGTAACAATAGAATTGCCCTACAGGGATTAATTAAGTTTATTCTGATTCTGATTCTGATTTTTCTTAACTACATAATTCCATATGTGTTCCTTCATAGTTTTGATGTCTTCAGTATGAATCTACAATGTAGAAAATAATAAAAATAATGAAATACCACTGAATGAGAAGGTGTGTCCAAACTTTAGGCTGGTACTGTATATGAGAAGTGCCTTGAAATAAGTCGATCGAATCGAAATAATGATTCAGTGCAATGTAAATAAATTTGAACTTAATTGAAATTAACACTGACATTTACTTGTATAAACCACATTATAACAAAGCATAAGCGATCTTGTGTATATTAGCCAACATTCATAGATGCGAGCTCGAAAGAATATGAAGCTGAAAAAAAACCCCCAAAATAGCCTGAAACAGTCAAAGATTTTATAAACTGTGAAAATCATTAGATATGGGCCCCTCTGAAGTCAGTATTGATGGACTCAAGAAATATCTGAAGTCATTTCAAACAAACTGGAACTTCATCTGACCTGAGGGTATGGAATGGACTCTTCAGTCCAGCAGAAAGAATCTTCACTCCTGAATCCTGCAGGTCATTGTTACTCAGGTCCAGGTGTCTCAGACTAGAGGACTGGGAGCTGAGAACTGAAGACAGAGCTTTACAGCTTCTCTCTGAGAGGTTACAGCTGCTCAGTCTGAAGAGGAAACAATGAAGAAAAAGTCAAATAACATTTGTGTTGAAAGAACAATTAAAGGAACAAAACTCTCAGTTTGCTCATGTCTCAGCAAGTTGGAGACATGAGAATTATATATGACACAATCAGTAATAGACATGTACAGTCAATGCTGTAAGTATTTGGACAGTTAGACATGTTTTGTTCTTCAGGCTCTCAGCACATTCACTTTAAAATATAATAATGGATACTACAGTCAATGACTGCAAAGGATTTTGCAGTCGGGGGGCAGATCGCTCCTGGGTGTTTCTTTTTTTTCACAAGTCAGAACTTGTAGCAGGCGGAACTAATGTTTTAGTGTAAGAGCACCAAGGACTGATTTTAGGACATACAACAAATGTTGTATTCGTTGCCATGGTGATTTCTCACTTGACCAGGCAAGTGAGAACTCATTCTGCAAACTTTGGACAATAGAGAAGTATCCCACTGGGGCAAAAAGTAAAACATGCAATGTTTCCGAAAACAAACAACACAAGCTTAGCCGATGTGAACAATGATTTACCACCAAAATCCAAGATGAGAAAATATGACGACGCCTATCTCAGTCTTGGATTCACTGTGAATGTGGTAGGAGTCAAAGAAAATTTTCCTTTCTCCAAAGGGGGGCACTTAAGTGAGCTTGTGTATCTCAGCCAAAGTTTGTATATGTGAAGCTGGATAAGAACAAAATAGCAAAAACTCAAAGATTGTATGAACTATGAATATCATTAGATATGGGCCTCTCTAAAGTCATCATTGATGGACTCAAGAAATATCTGCAGTCATTTCAAGCAAACTGGAACATGATCTGACCTGAGAGTCTCCAGGGTACAGTGTGGACTCTCCAGTCCAGCAGACAGAAGCTTGACTCCTGAATCCTGCAGGTCATTGTTACTCAGGTCCAGGTGTCTCAGACTAGAGGACTGGGAGCTGAGAACTGAGGACAGAGCTTCACAGCTTCTCTCTGAGAGGTTACAGCTGCTCAGTCTGAAGAGGAAACAATGAAGAAAAAGTCAAATAACATTTGTGTTGAAAAGACAATTAAAGGAACAAAACTCTCAGTTTGCTCTGCAGCTCACAGCAAACTAACAGACCTGCATTTGAAAACTGGGCCAAATATCAAACACAGATTAGTTCAGTAAAGCAGAAATATCAGCTCTTTATCCATCTGCTAACCAATGAGGAGTTTCTACATTGATGATCATCTTTCATTGGCTCTGATTCAAATCCTTTCTGTTTTATTCTCAACAAGTTGGAGACATGACAGTTAAATATGACAGAAAGTATTTTTCAATTCAATTTTATTTATATAGCGCCTTCCACAATCAAAATAGTCTCAAAGCGCTTTACAGAGACCCAGAGTCTGACCCCAGAACAAGCACTTAAGGCGACAGTGGCAAGAAAAACTTCCTTTGAACAGGAAGAAACCTTGAGCAGAACCTGGCTCAGATGGGGGACCCTCTTGCTGATGGCCGGGCTGGGTGAAAGGAGGAAAAGGAGGAAGACTGGACAGTTGGGAATGGAGGAGAAGAGGAGAAGGACATGCAGCATATAAAACATGATACAAACAGGGTTGGTAGTGGACAATGTTAGAGGGCCAGCATTCAGATTGCAAAACAGATAGTGGATACTGTGTGCTCAGCAGATTACAGTTATGATAGGAAACAGAGCACAGAAGCAAAAAGCTGTCATGATTGGTAATTATTTACATTACAGTCTGCAGAGAATATTAATCCAAAATGTATCTGTAGCAGAGTGAAACATTAAACATAGTAATGTGTTAGAAATGGATCATTGTAGACAATAAACAGCAGCAGGTCGGTGGAGCCAGGACCACAGACAAAGAACATGCAGCTCCGGAAGCCAGAGATACCTGCAGAAAGGTACAGAGAAAGAGAGACCAGAGAGAAACAAACACAGGACTACGGGACAGAGAGGACACAGAGTTAATGACATGGAATAAAGGCTAATAAATGTGAGAGTGGGTCTGAGGAGAGAAAGAGAGAAGAGAAGAGGTGTGCAGAGGATCATGGGAAGTCCCCAGCAGCCTAGGCCGATAGCAGCATAACTAAGGGATGGTTCAGTTGCCTGAGCCAGCCCTACTAAGGGCTTTATACTTAACTGTAACAGTGTCTATAGAAATAATTGTGAAAAACTATAGGTTTAGTCATAATAACTAGGACTGTAACTACAACTAATTATAAGCTTTGTCAAACAAAAAGGTTTTAAGCTTAATTTTTAAATATGTAAGGGGACGAATTTTAAAATCAATTCTGGATTTTACAGGAAGCCAATGAAGAGAAGTTAGTACAGGAGTAATATGATCTCTCTTGCTAATTCCAGTCAGTACTCTCGCTGCAGCATTTTGGATCAGCTGGAGGCTTTTTAGAGAGTTAACTGGACATCCTGATAATAGGGAATTACAGTAGTCCAGCCTAGAAGTAACAAATGCATGGACTAGTTTTTCAGCATCACTGTGAGACAGAATGTTCCTAATCTTACTGATATTGCGCTTGGTGAAAGAAGGCGGTCCAAGAGACTTATTTTATATGCGAGTTAAAGGACAAATACTGATCAAAAATAACTCTAAGGTTCCTCACAGTCGTACTGGAGGGTAAATTAATGCCATCCAGAGTAACTATAAGAATAGATAAACTGTTTCTGAGGTGTCTGGGACCAAACAAAATAACCTCAGTTTTGTCTGAATTCAGAAGAAGAAAGTTACAGGTCATCCAGGCCTTTATGTCTTTAAGACATGCCTGAGGTATGGCTAACTGATCTGTTTCTTCTGTTTCTTTTTGTTGATGAGAGCAGACAGTCGCTAAAGGATAAAGGGAATTGTTGGAATGGTAGGAATCATGGGAGGCTCTAGAGAAACTGCAGAGAAGCTTGTAGGACTGCAGCTCTGACTCCTGGTCTCAACTCTGGGTTGTCATGACATTGCTTGTCTAATAAAATCTGCCATATTTCTAGATATGAGAGCTGCACCATCCAAAGTGGGATGGATGCTGTCTCTCCTAATCAGACAAGGTTTTCCCCAAAAAGTTTTCCAGTTGTCTATGAAGGTCACGTCGTTTGCTGGACACCACCCAGGCTGCCAGCGACGAAATGATGACATGCAGCTAAACATGTCATCACTGGTC
Organism: Toxotes chatareus; assembly: GCA_016801885.1. Taxonomy (NCBI): domain Eukaryota; kingdom Metazoa; phylum Chordata; class Actinopteri; family Toxotidae; genus Toxotes; species Toxotes chatareus. Next base: position 27,508 of record JAFBJY010000123.1, on the reverse strand, counting down.
AAATTGGGTAGGAGTCCGACATTGTTTTGGCATAGTTACACACCGTTTCCACATTAATTTTAGTGACCTCAGATTGGAGTAATGTCGCCCGCTCTGGCCCAAGGAATACATTTAACTATGGTTGCTGTAGTCTCAAGTTCAAATTTTGCAAAATGTAGCTGCCAATAACCAGTTTTCTCCTCAAAGTCACAATATGGAACGACAACTATTTCAAATCTCATTCATTCATTCATTGATTCAAGTTCTGGATGAAGATATACCAGGTTCAGTTGTGGATTAAAGATATAAGATCTACAACAGTAACAGACAGTGAACTGACCTCAGAGTCTCCAGTCTACAGTGTGGACTTCCCAGAAAACCACACAGCCATTTCACTCCTGAATCCTGCAGCTCGTTGTCACTCAGGTCCAGGTGTCTCAGATGGGAGGGGTTGGACTTCAGAGCTGAGGCCAGAGAAGCACAGCTGATCTCTGACAAACTGCAGGAACTCAATCTGAATAAAGAAGAAATCATGTGGATAAAAATAAATTCTAATCAGATATGTCCTAATCAATGAGCTTTCACTAACATGAGTAGAGGTCCTTCTCTTATTGTGGATCATCATAATGTCAGTCTTCTACACACATCATCCAGATGTCACCACAACATTCATACAACTATTCATGTCAACACAGGTTCATAACATGCTGCTGACCTCAGTCAAGTCTGGAATTAGAAGATAAAGATCAAATCAGACATGTTGGACTCAATTCTCTTCATCATTGAAGTTTTTACATGACCTTCTTCTTCCTGAACTTTGTGTTATTAAACAACATTAAAGGACACATTCACATTTCTTGACTTCAACCAACAGTCAGATGTCATACGTTTATTTAAAGAGTCTTTGGTGGCAGTCGTCCTTCCTCTGGTCCACACTGACTGTGAAGTGGTCTCCTCCTAACACAACTACACTGTAAGAAATGACTTCATGAGTTCAGCTGTAGCTGAATAAAGCTTCAGCAGTCTGACTCAGACAAATGTGTAGAAGAATACTGAATTCTCCCATTCTGCTCTGATATATTCAGACCTCTATTCTTGGCTGAAGGCGTGTGTTTCCTGATTCTACTCTCCTCTACACCAGGAGAGAAAACACCTGGTTCTGTCTTATTTCTCGGAGCATAAAAGGCAGAACCTCCAGACTCATCAACAGCTTCCGACCACAAGCTGTTAGAGTACTGAACAGCTGAATCACAGACATATCCACCATTACTAACCCAAAGACAGCTTCAATGGGTGTTTTACCCGGCATTGGCCATGTTAATGCTCAGCACTGGCACTTTAATGGGTCTGCTGCTATGGACATTACTGACAATCTTGCACAGTGGACATCTTGCAGTATGTTTGGAGAGGTACAAAATCTTAAGATAAGGACAAAATTCCAAGTATTCACATTTCGCTGGTGGACCGTAACAAGGTTGTAGGTAGAGCTTTAAAATGCAAAAAGAAGAAACATGCTTGATGCAAGTGTTTCCAGGAGGCTGGTGGGAACGTTATTCCAATCGGTGAAGATGGTTTCACAAAGGGCATCCACGGTCTGGAACTGACGTCCATTTTGTAAACTTCCCTTTCCATCCATCCCCAAATGTTCTCAATGGGATTTAGATCAGGGGAACATGAAGGATTGTCCAAAAGACTGACGTTATTCTCCTGGAAAAGTCACCATCATCACCTTCATCAGGCGGGTGTTGTGAACTGCAGCGTTGTCCTGTTGAAAGACCCGCACCGCACAGACGGGGGCCCTCAGTCAAGAGGGATGCCCGCTGCAACATTTCCACTTAGCCAGCCGCCATTTGACACCCCTGCAAAACCTGAAGCTCCATTGTTCCGTTGAAGGAAAAAAAAACCCAGATCATGATGGACCTTCCTCCACTGTGCCACGTAAAAAACATCTCCAGTGGAATCTCTTTATCATGCCAATAACGTTGGAAGCCATCAGGACCATCCAGGTTAAAATTTTTCTCGTCAGAGAACAAAACCTTCTTCCACCTTTCAGTGTCCCATGTTTGGTGCTCCCTTGCAAAGTCCAAACAGGCAGGTTTGTGGCGGGGAGGAGATGTGGCCTTTAAAGACATTTTTGGTCTTTAAGCCCTTCTCTCACAGATGTTGTCTTATGATTATTGGGTTGCAGTCAGCATCAGTAAGAGCCTCAATTTGGGTCGAGGATTGGCCTGTGTCTTCACAGACAGCCCGTGGGATCCTCTGGCTCAGCAAAGGTGAAATTTTTTGTTAAAAATTTGTTTGAAATTTTTGTTTCTACCACTTCACTGTTTTGTCCCATAACCCTCAGGATCTTTAAAGAAATGTAAAATGACTGCAGTGATTGCACGTTGCAAAAGGCCTTGCAGCTCAATAATTGTGCCACATTCAAAGACAGAAAGCCTCTTTGCCATCAGGAGATCATGACAGTGTGAATGAAAGCCAAGAAAGCCAAATTTTTGTGCAAATTTAGACTTTTTAAGGCTGTGGTCTTAAACTTTTGATCAGCTGATGAATATCCTGTTTGAGTTTAAATGCGGTTTTCAATAAATTTTCTGTCTCTTGCTCCTGTTTATTCTTTTTGCATTTTGAAGCTCTACTTACAACCTTGTTATGATCCATTGGCACAAGAGAGAAAAGAAGAAGTGTGCAGAGGATCATGGGAAGTCCCCCAGCAGCCTGGGCCTATAGCAGCATAACTAAGGGATGGTTCAGTTGCCTGAGCCAGCCCTACTATGGGTTTTATCCTTAACTGTAACAGTGTCTATAGAGATAGTTGTGACTAACTATAGGTTTAGTCATAATAACTAGGACTTTAACTACATCTAATTATAAGCTTTGTCAAACAAAAAGGTTTTAAGCTTAATTTTAAAATTAGAGAGGGTGTCTGCTTCCCGAACCCAAACTGGCAGTTGGTTCCATAGGAGAGGGGCCTGATAGCTAAAGGCTCGGCCTCCCATTCTACTTTTTGGATATTCTGGGAACCATAAGCAAACCTGCATTCTGGGAACGAAGCAATCTGTTGGGATAATATGGTACTATCAGCTCTTTGAGATATGAAGGAGCCTGGCCATTGAGGGCCTTATATGTAAGGAGAAGGATTTTAAAATCAATTCTGGATTTTACAAGGAAGCCAATGAAGAGAAGTTATGAGTAATATGATCTCTCTTGCTAATTCCAGACAGTACTCTCGCTGCAGCATTTTGGATGAGCTGGAGGCTTTTTAGAGAGTTAACTGGACATCCTGATAATACTCTTACTCTTTTTTTTACTACACAAAATCATGAGGGTGGTGAGATTTTTGGTTTTTATTTGTCGAAGCGCAACTTTTTTTGGCGTAGCGACACAACAACTCCACATGGCCCGCACTGTTTACAGCAGGAATCAGCTGATCGACCTCAAGCCGGCTTTTTCATTGACTAGGCGAGAGGATATCCCTGCAGAAATTTGGCGAAAGACACACCGGGATGCAGAGGAAACAAAAAGTTACGGAGGAAGAGGGAGGCTCTGAAACATCAAAGGAGAAGTTTTAAGCTGTGTCTCCCTTGATCATCATGGGGAACGTGAGATCCCTCATGAGTAAGATGAGAACATTGTCTGTATTACAGTTAACAAATAGCAAAGAATGTGTTCAAAACTGAACAAAAAATAAATAAACCTGGCATGTTCTCCATGAGCCTTTCACACTGTTGGGGTTAATCTTCTCCCATTCTTCTTGAATTACTGTTTTAATTTGGACTCCACACTTCCCACTTTCACACAGTTTGTGAACTGTCCTACCAGGGAAGGAAGAACAATAGACCTGCTGCATGCTGATGTAAAAGATGCTTACATCCCCCTCCCCCACTGGGCAGGTCAGATCACAACCTGGTTCACCTCACCCCCTGCTATGTGCCTCTTGTCATGAGTCTGCCTGCAACTTCAAAGACAAGGAGTGAGGAGATGGACAGACGAGGCTAAGGAGACACTTCAGGACTGCTTTGAGGTGACAGACTGGCAGGCCCATGGTGAAGACATTGCTCACTGAGTGCCTCACAGGATACATAAACTTCTGTGTGGACACCACAGTACACAGTGCGCTTGCAGTGCTGTAAGTCAGAAAGAGTGATCAGCAACACTGGGGCTCCGCAGAGGGGACTGTCATCTCTCCTTTCATCTTTACTCCACAGACTTCAGCTACTGCACAGAGACCTGTCACCTTCAGAAGTTTTCTGATGACTCTGCAGTAGTAGGATTTATTTCAGGTGGTGATGAGAGTGAGTACAGGACAGTTGTGGACAACTTTGTCACATGGAGCAAGATACACCACCTGCAGCTCAATGTGATGAAGACAAAAGAACTGGTGGTGAATTTGAGGAGGACCAAGGCTACAGTGACCCCTGTCAACATTCAAGGGGTCAATGTGGACATGGTGGAGGAGTACAGATACCTGGGGGTGTACCTAGATCACAAACTGGACTGGTCCAAAAATGTGGACACTGTGTACAGAAGGGGTCAGAGCCGTCAAAGTTAGGACAATATTGGACTCTCCTTCTCACCCTCTCCACCATGTGCTGATCAGTCACAGAAGCTCATTCAGCAACAGACAGAGCGACCCAGATTTTGGTGTATATGTATATTGTAATGGGGGTATTGCAATATTTTTACTTGATTTTCATTATACTATACTTTTATTTGTTTTCACTTCACTTATTTATTTTAGAAACTTTTTCTCTTACTACACACTATGTGCAATTTTCCTCTTTTCTTCATTTTCAACTGGGAGTTAAGTAACAGTAAGAATTTCCCTACGGGGATTAATTAATTTTTTTTTTTGATTCTGATTCTAATAGGGAATTACAGTAGTCCAGCCTAGAAGTAACAAAAGCATGGACTAGTTTTTCAGCATCACTTTGCGACGATCGGACAATCTGACAGTTCCTTCCGTGATGTGCCTGTCCTGGTGTGCCACTTGGTCGTGATAATACTGCACCAACAATGTAGCAATGTGGCTGTTTTTAGGGATAATAATGTGATGTTTCTCTTCCCAGGAGATTGCAGATGATGTCACGCGGACCTCAGCACACCTTCTGTATCCATTTTATGTCGTATGCTTGATAGTCAGCTAACGTCTTTAGTATTTTTCAGGACTTGGATGCCATCATCGCCAGTGGGGAATGAGCTAAGTCCAACATAAAAGTTCCTGAGAACAAAATGTTTTGCCTCTGTGCCGTATTCTTCATGACCTTGCAGGGCCGCTCTCCTCAAACCATACAGTGGTGGAAAAAAGTTATCGGACATTTGTGATATATTGCATTAACAATCACTGGAACTTGCTGGAAGACTCCTTTGCCAAGACCATCGTCTTCATCAAACAGGTCTTTTAGCTCGTTAGCCTTTGGAAAGTGATGGTGATGTACTGGAATATCTGGCTCCTCTTTGATGTGGATATTGTTGGTACAAGGGTCAAACAGAGATGTACATCCATTACATCTGGTAGACACTGACACAATCCGCTTTGTGGGCTCTTCCAACACAGACCTCCCCTACGATCACCCAGCCCAAGTCGAGACGCTGGGCATAGGGGGGCATTGTGGGGACCATTGCATCGAACCTTGTGTGCACATGGCATGTCTCAGCCGAGCAAGATAAGGATAAATGTAGAAGGGTCGAGAGCTGGGATCCTGTCCCCAACCGCTTGAGGTCTTTATAGTGTCTGGTGGCCTCTGGCGTAGGGATTTCCAGCTTGTCATCTGGAAGCATGTCACATTCGATTAGAGAGGGAAGTGGAATGCAAGTTTTACCATCTAGCGACTCCATGATGAAATTGTTAGCTCGCTGCCCTGAGGTTTCAATGACACCTGAGCAGGTCTTCAGGGTGTATGCTGCCATGCCCTTTGTAATACCAAAGATCAAAAAAAACTCTGATCTTGCCAGAGGCTTATTGCTCTGCTCATCAAGAACAACATAAGCCTTGACTGCTCTCTCTCTGACAAGCTGGATACACTCAAGACAAGACGACAGATTTTGGAGCATGATCTTGACTTAACTGTAGACCCACAGATGTCAGTGCATTTTGATGTGACAGTTTTAGGGAGTCCTTCATCTTGCTCCCCACCTTGCTCTCTCATAGTTACAGGGCTCCCAGTCATCCATGGAGCTGGACCTGGGTGTAATGCTGTAGGGTGACTGTCGCTCCTGCATTCTCTGCACTGAACATTTTTTTCCACAGTCTTTAGCTAGATGGCTGGTTGATGCACAACACCTATAGCAAATATTCTTCTCTTTCCTCTCAAACAAAGATTTGCTCCTGAAACCACAACACTTCCTAAGGGGGTGTGGTTTGTTGTGGAGTGGACATTGCTTATCTGGATCAACCATCATTTTCTCCACAGGACTGTTGTAGTTGCTATCGTAGTTCACTGAGACCTCTGTCTTTTGACAGAAACTGGTGTTTCGTGTTGCGTTTAAAGGACTGCTCCGCCTTTCCCATGCTTGGACCACCTGTGAGTGGGGCAAAGCTCAGATCGTTGAGTGTTCTGGCTTGAACACAAACAACCTTAGCGAAGAAGGAGAAAGGTGGGTATGATGTGCTTTATTTCTTTTTGTAATGTGATGCTACAGAGACCCACTTGTCATGCAGGGAATATGGCAGCTTCTGGACAACTGGAGTGATGCCACGAGAAGTGTCCAAGTAATTGAGACCAGACAGGAATCCATCCACCCTGGCAGCTTCAAGCTCCAAGCGAAGGTCTCCCAACTCTATCAGTCTTTGATTTTGTCAATTTGAGAAATAACTGCCCAATAATTTTAAGGATGGTCATTGAACCTCAACAGACCAGAGCTTATCATCTCTTGACAAATTAAATTGTGGGCCAGATTGGTTGTAAATGATGAACTGGGTCGAAATCATCCAAACACGCAAAGAGAATACGGGCAGTTCACATCCACAATGCAGCAGCAGGTGTGAATATGGTATGGCAAAGGTTGGAAGACTGCTATGGAGCACCCGAAGCTATAGAAAATGCACTCCTCAAGAAGGTGGACAAGTTTCCAAGAATTTAAAATTGAGAAAATCAAAGACAATAAAGCCTGATTTGTTTGGATTTAACACAAAATATGGAAAGACATTAAAGGAGCAGAGTGGAGGATTTAAGGGGATCTATTGGCAGAAATAGAAGATCGTATTTATAATTGTTTTCAGTAGTGTTTAGTCACCTGAAATATGAATTTGATTTATCAGGTTTACATGAAAAAAGACTGAAAATAACATGAATAAACAAATGTAGAATGTAACATATATTCATCTTCTACCACAATGAGAAAACCAAGTTAACATACAAAAATCTTACATGTTGAAATCACAATTTCAGTATCTTTAAGAGACTTTTTACAAGTTAGATTTAAAAAAATATATAAATAGCAGTATTATCTTTAATGTTGCAGCCTCAGCAACCACTCTTCCATATGTCTCTGCTCTCTCCTCCTCAGAGAGGAAAGGCAAAGCGTTGAAACGTGGGTCAAGGGCAGAGGCTGTGTGTAGAGTGTTCCTCTCCTGCTCACTTCTATACCTCTTGCTGAGGTCGTCTTTGATGGCCTGTTTTGTGTCCCGGACCAGTGGTGAATCCTCAGTACTGAGCTTTGTGTTCTGGATTAGCTTGGCGTGCACAGGAGCAATCAAACATACAGTAGGATTTTTCTCCTGAGACATGAGTGTAGTAGCATCTTTCATAGGTTTGAGGGCAGTGATGGCATCCTCAGCATTTGAGACATCCGCTTCTGTGAGAGTGACAACGTCAGAATCTTTTTTCCTCACCTGAGGAGAGAGCAGGGTGGTGCAGATAGCTGGCTGTTGCTCCAGGAACCTTTCAACCATCTCATATGCACTATTCCATCTAGTGCACACATCTGTCTTCAGCTTGTGGTTTTTGAGGCCAAGCAGGTTCTGGTTCTCCTCCAGCAGATGGGTGGTAGTGGTGCTGCGATGAAAAAAAACGTGGTAATCTGTCTCACCCTCCCAGGAGCCTTGCCATAGTAGGCAACTTGAGTGCTTTCTGAGAGGCCAGGTTGAGAGTGTGAGCATAGCATTTCACGTGTAGGAACTTTCCCAGTTGAGCAGCAAGAGCCATATTTGATGCGTTGTCAGTGACTAACACCAAATTTTTGTCTGTAATCTGCCATTCTTCTACTACTTTCTGCAGCAGCTCAGCTGCATTTGCATCGGTGTGACTCTCACTCATCACTCTGGTTTGGAGGACATGACTTACCAGCTCCCAGTTGTTGCTCATCTCACGCATAAAGTGCACAGTTACCATAACGTAAGATTCAGTTGCAACTGATGTCCACGCATCACACGTCAAAGCGACTCTGCTGGCTGTCTTTAGCGATTCCATCTGTCACATTCTGCTCTGCCCTCTCCTGCCCTGCTGCTCAGCCACACCCCCTCATCAGCGCAACTACTTCCACCTGCTGCTATCACTGCCACATTGCTCAGCCACACCCCCTTATCAGCCCAACTACTTCCACCTGCCCACCAATCAACCCAGTATATAGGCAGCCTTATCCCCTCACTCTTTGCCAGATTGTCTTCGCTCACATGCCTGACTCTCCAGCACTTGTTTCCGGACTGTTTACCTGTTATCGACCTGTTTTGCTCCTGACCTCGCTTCACGTCTCTGCCCCGGTAACCCACCAGCCTTCTGTCTTCGACTACGAGTACTGCCTGCCTGTTCTCCATTCTTCACCTGTCTGTGGCTGCTCGGCTCCCAGCTTCACCTCCCCGGCTCATCCCCTCTGTCCTCAGCTCCTCCGGATCCACGCCAAGCCCTTATTCTCAACCACCTTCCAGCAAGACTTCACCAGCAGTGAGTTAGAGACATTTCTCTTCCCTGAACTCGTGGAGCCAGTTAAGAACTGTTGGACTGATTACCTGCTCACGATCCTCCCATACTCCCTGTCTTCCCTGTTGGTCCTGTGGTTAAGTGCTTGCCTAGCACACGGGAGACCCGAGTTCGAATCCTGTTGTACTCACCTGCACTGCATCCTCTGGTTTATAGTATGCTTACTGAATAAAGACTGTTTGTGCTGATTTGTGCTGCAATTGGGTTCACTCTATACCTGTTACACCATCACCATGGTTTTAATCTTGTTGTATAGTTTCGGGATGGCGTTCTGTGCAAAATATTTTCGCTTTGGGAGTCTGTATCTGGGGTCCAACGTCCGCATCATAACTCGAAATCCCTTGTTGTGGACAATTGAATATGGGCGTAGATCCTTAGCTATAAAAGTTGCGACGGACGCTGTGATTTGCCTTGCCCTTTCAGAGTTTGGAGGATGTTTAGAAAATCCTTCTTAGATTGTTCGTTGGTTGGCAGCAACAACCGACGGCCTCTTCGTCTCATCTAATTCTGGATGCAAACGGGCGAGGTGTTGCCTCATATTTGTTGTGTTGCTATTGTACTTAATTTTTGTTTTACACGCTTTACATACAGAGTAGGTTTTGTCAAGGCCCTTTTTGTCCTCATGCTCATAAAAACCGAAATGTCTCCACACTGCCGCTTTTAAACCCGACGAGTTGATTGCTCACTGAGACACATTACCCGCAGCCATCTCTTGGACTGTGGTCCGGGGTGGACGCGCAACTTTTTTTTTCGTTCAGACCGCTGCACTTTCATTCCGTTATTAAAAGAATCGATTTTAAAAATTTATATATCGATGCTGAATTGTCAAGTGTCACGATTAAACTATGAATCGATGAATCGGGCACACCCAAGCTGGAGCCTATCCCGCTGACTATGGGCGAGAGGCGGGGCACACTCTGGACTGGTCACCAGTCAATCGCAGGGCTGACACACAAAGACAGACAAACACATGCACACACTCACACCTATGGGCAATTTAGAGTAGCCAATTAACCTAACCTGTGCATGTTTTTGGGATTGTGGGAGGAAGCCGGAGTACCCAGAGAGAACATGCAAACTCCACACAGAAGAGCCCAGACCGGGTTCGAACCTGGAACCCTCTTGCTGTGAGGCACCACTGTGCCGCCCTAGAATGTAACAGTTACTAACAAATAAACAGAAAAACTTAACAGCAATAATCACAACCAACTGAAAAATCTGTTTGACAAACACAACATTTAACACAGCTGCCACAGGAAAACACACAGCTGACCTAAAAGTTATAAAACTATTATGAGAATAAAGAGAACAATTTCATACTGTGTATATTTGAAAAAAAACTAAACTATTAATCTACACTGACTGATAATGTTAAAGATCATATCTGAACTTACACAGCCTTTCTGCAGTTTCCCACAGCTGGGATCAGTCTCAGTCGTCCCTCCTCTGATGTGTTGTACTTCTTCAGGTCCAACTCATTCAGAACCTCCTCTGACATCTGCAGAACATAGGCCAGAGCTGAACAGTGGATCTCAGACAGTTCCTTCTCTGATCTGTTCTCTGACTTCAGGAATTCTTGGATCTCCTGATGTACTGAGCGGTCGTTCATCTCCATCAGACAGTGGAAGACGTTGATGCTTCTGTCAGGAGAGATATAATCTGTGTTCATCTCCTTCAGGTTGTTGATGGCTCTCTGGATGATTTCTGGTCTGTTCTCTGTCTGACCCAGAAGCCCTCCTAAGAGTCTCTGGTTGGACTCAGAGACAGGCCATGAAGGAAGCGAACAAACAGGTCCAGGTGACCATTTTTACTTTGGAGGATTTCTCCATGGCATCACTCAGGAGGACATCGAGTGATGGGTAGCTGCTATTATTTTCAAGACACTTGGAAGGTTTTGAGTCCCAGTGTTCGTAGTCTTTTCCCAGCAAAGTCCTCAGCTCTCTTGTCTTCCTCTCTGTGTAACAGTGGAAAATATAAACTGCAGCCAGAAACTCCTGAATGCTCAGATGAACAAAGCAGTAGACTGTTTTCTGGAAGATCACACTCTCTCTTTTAAAGATCTCTGTACAAACTCCTGAGTAAACCAAGGCCTCTGTGACATCAAGACCACACTGCTCCAGGTCTTCTTGGTAGAACATGATGTTTCCTTTCTCCAGATGTTCAAACGCCAGCCTCCCCAGCTTCAGAAGAACTTCCCTGTCAGCCTTCGTCAACTCCTGTGGACTCGTCTCATGTCCCTCATCATACTTGTGCTTCTTCCTCTTTGTCTGAACCAGCAGGAAGTGTGAGTACAGGTCAGTCAGGGTCTTGGGCAGCTCTCCTCTCTGCTCTGTGGTCAACATGTGCTCCAGAACTGTAGCAGAGATCCAGCAGAAGACTGGGATCTGACACATGATGTGGAGGCTCCTGGATGTCTTGATGTGTGAGATGATTCTTCTGGACAGCTCTTCATCACTGGATCTCCTCCTGAAGTACTTCTCCTTCTGGGCGTCAGTGAAGCCTCGTACTTCTGTTACCCTGTCAACACATGCAGGAGGGATCTGATTGGCTGCCGCAGGTCGGGAAGTTATCCAGACCAGAGCCGAGGGAAGCAGATTCCCCTGGATGAGGTTTGTCAGCAGCACGTTGACAGATGACTTCTGTGAGACATCAGACACGACCTCCCTGTTGCTGAAATCCAGTGAAAGTCTGCTTTCATCCAGGCCATCAAAGATGAACAACACTTTACAGACAGCGAGCTTCTCTGCTGTGACCTTCTTTAATGTTGGATGGAAAATTTGGAGCAGCCTGAGAAGACTGTACTGCTCATCTTTGATCAGGTTCAGCTCCCTGAACGACAGCAGAACCAGCAGACTGACGTCTTGGTTTTCAGAGCCCTCTGCCCAGTCCAGAGTGAACTTCTGCACTGAGAAGGTTTTTCCAACGCCAGCGACGCCTGCTCGTCAGAACGACTCTGATGTGTCTCTGTTGGTCAGGGAAGGCTTTAAAGATGTCGTGGCACTTGATTGGAGTGTCATGGACGGTCTCCATCTTGGAAGCTTTCTCCAGCTGCCTCACCTCATGTTGGGTATTAACCACTTCACTCTGTCCCTCTGTGATGTAGAGCTCAGTGTAGATCCTGTTGAGGAGGGTTTCACTTCCTGTTCCATCACTTCCTTCAGTCACATGTTCACATCTCCTCCTCAGACTGATCTTATGTTCATCTAAAACCTCCTGCAGACCACTATCTGCTGAAAATCTGCTGACAGAAGAAATAATGTCAGAGTAAAGAAAGAGAATCTGAGAATCTGCTCATTTCTTTCATCAGCTGCATAAAAACTAAAGACAAGCAAAGAAAAGCTTTTTTTAATTTGGGGTATTTCTAATCATCTTAAATGCCAGTGCTGTACGGTAGAACAAATGACTCTGTATCAAAGCACAGCTCCTGTTTTCAGAGATGATAACATGAGCAGACAGATGTACAGTCTTACTTTGTACAGTGCTGCTCTGACTGACTGTCTGCAGTCCAGCTCTTGTTCTGGATCTTTCTCTCAGATTTTATATCTTATACATTTTCCAACAAATATTTGAACTTACTGAGATACTCTTGGATGTTTTGGGTGGATTACTGTGAGACTGTTCGGATTCTTTCAGGCTCTGATATTGTATTTTATCTTGATGATGTATTGAGTCCTATCAGCTCGTTGTCATGTTGGCCATTTAACTCATGAAGACCCTGTAGTACAGAGATGTCCAACCACACAGCCCTTTGTGGAACAGTTTGGACACCTCTGCTGTAGGGTCAAAGCGGTTCCTTAACCCTAACCCTAACGTCTGAGAACTGAATCATCCTCAGGTCAGTTTACACTAGAAACAGTCTCTTACTTTGTGTCTGAGGGTCCAGGTTCATTACTGAAGTCTGGAGGAATAAACTCTTTGGACCTGTCACTCTTCATAGACAGACAGCTGGATCCCAGAGACTCTGCTCTCAGTCTGTGGTCCTGACCTCTGAAAACACAAATACATTTTTAGTCATATCACATCAAACATAAATTCTCTGAGGACAAAGTCATTCTGAGAACTGTCAGCTGACGTCCTGCAGCGATGTCACATCTTGGCTTTGGCGGTAACGTAATATGTCACTTCCTTTTTCTTGCTTCTGCACTGTGGTGTACTGCAATTTTCCTAGCTCATCAATCAACACTAACTTTTTGGTGCACTGTGGTTAATTTCCCAATTATAGCATACATATACATATGTTCACATTAGTCAAGCATCTGTTTTGTGGGGTGCCTTGGGGATTTAACATCAGCAAATGACATGGTCTTCATAGACATTTGGAAAGCTTTTGGGGAAAACCTGGTCTGATTAGGAGAGACGGCATCCATCCCACTTTGGATGGTGCAGCTCTCATATCTAGAAACAGATTTTATTAGAGGCTTATTTTATGAGACCACCAAAGACATGACATGGCCAGAGTTGAGACCAGGAGGCAGAGTTGCAGTCCTACACACTTCTCTGCAGTTTCTCTAGAGTTGTCACCCTCCCATGATTCCTACCATTCCTACCATTCCTTCCATTCCAACAATTCCCTTTATCCTATAGAGACTGTGTCTGCTCCCCGTCAACAAAAAGTGTATAAACCAAAAAAAAAGCAAGAGGTGTCATTCATAAAAACCTCATAAAAACCTCAAAAAATCTCTGGTAGCTGCAGTGGGAAGAATATGTAAGTCTAAGTTAGTCAACCCCTGCTAGTCATATTAATTATCACATTCCTCAAGGCACAGGCCGAGGAGGAGGAGTGGCAGCAATCTACCACTCAAGTTTATTAATTAATCCCAGACCTAAGCCGAGTTATAGCACATTTGAAAGCCTTATCCTCAGCCTCTCACATCCACATTGGAAGACAGAAAAACCAGTACTATTTGCTGTGGTGTATTGTCCACCTGCTGCTTACTCTGAGTTTTTGTCTGAATTCACAGAATTTTTATCTGATTTAGTGCTTAGTACGGATAAAGCAATTATAGTGGGTGACTTTAATATTAGAAATTATAGAAATTAACTACTGTAGATATTTGTCTATTAATGCTGTTGCCAAATATAAAGAGGTTATTCCACCTTTATTAACTCCAATGCCATGTGGCAGTTTTACAGAGGGCAATGACCTAAACTTTACTCAGATATCAGCAGATATAGACTATCTAGTTTATAGTACTGCAGCTCCACTACGTATGACTCTTGACTCTGTTCCCCCACTGAAAAAGAAGGTCATAAAACAGAGGATGCTAGCTTCGTGGTATGATTCGCAAATACAGTACCAGCCTAAAGTTTGGACACACCTTCTCATTCAGTGGTTTTTTTTTATTTTATTACTTTCTACATTGTAGAAAGTAATAAAAATTGCTTTGATGGCAGCTTTGCACACTCTTGGCATTCTCTCAGTCAGTTTCATGAGGTAGTCACCTGGAATAATTTTCAATGAACAGGTGTGCCTTTTCAAGAGTTAATTTGTTGAATTTCTTGTCTTCTTAATGTGTTTGAGACCATCAGTTCTGTTTTGCAGCAGCAGGGTTGGTACACAGTTAACAGCCCTATTTGACCACTGTTATAATCCATATTATGGCAGGAACCACTCAGCTAAGTAAAGAGAAATGACAGTCCATCATTACTTTAAGACATGAAGGTCAGTCAATCCGGAAGATTTCAAGAAAGGAGGCCCAAGAGTTACCTCTACTGCAGAGGATAAGTTCATCAGAGATTTGCAGCTTGAATTACTGCAAAGAAACCACTACTGAGGAAGAACAACAAGAAAAATAGAATTGTTTGGGCCAAGAAACACAAGGAATGGACATTAGACCAGTGGAAATCTGTACTTTGGTCTGATGACTCCAAATTTGAGATTTTTTTTGCTTTTCTCTTTGTGAGATGCAGAAAAGGTGAGTGGATGGTTTCTACATGTGTGGCTCCCACCATGAAGCATGGAGGAGGAGGTGTGATGGTGTGGCTGTGCTTTGCTGGTGACACTGCTGGTGATTTATTCAAAATTTAGGGCACACTTAACCAGCATGGCTACCACAGCATTCTGCAGCGACATGCCATCCCATCGGGTTTGCGCTCAGTTGGACCATCATTTGTTTTCAACAGGACAATGACCCCAAACACACTCCCAAGCAATGTAAGAACTATGTGACCAAGAAGGATGATGTAGTGCTGCGTCAGATGACCTGGATGACAAGTGCTCAGCACCTCTGGGAACTCCTTCAAGACTGTTGGAAAACCATTCCAGGTGACTACCTCATGAAACTGGTTGAGAGAATGGCAAGAGTCATCAAAGTCATCAAAGCAAAAGGTGGCTACTAAAATACTAAAATATAAAACATATTCTGGTTGATGTAACACTTTTTTTTGTTAACTACATAATTACATATGTGTTCCTTCATAGTTTCGATGTCGTCAGTAAGAGTCTACAATGTAGAAAGTAATAAAAATCAAGAAAAGCCATTGAATGAGAAGGTGTCCAAACTTTTGACTGATACTGTACATATTTTAAAGCACATATCATGAAAAGCTGAAAAGGAAGTGCCTATCCACTAATTAAAATATCTGCAGGTCCTGATTTGTCATTAGACGGCTTCTCTCCCATAGATCTTGCTGAGTTGACTTCAGTAGTTAATAAATATAAACCATCACCATGGACCCTTTTGGACCATATCCCAACTTGACTTAAGGATGTTTTGCCTTTGATTGGCACTTCCATATTAGATCAGATAAATCTCTCTTTAGTAATACAATACGTTCCACAGGCTTTTAAAGTTGCAGTTATCAAACCTTTTTTGCAAACTATAGACCTATATCCAATCTCCCCTTTACTTTCTTTACTAAAAACAGCACTGGTGAATGTTACCAATGACCTTCACATAGCCTCAGACAATGGACTGATCTTTATACTAGTCCTACTACATGTTAGGGCTGCATTTGACACTATTGATCATAGTATCCTATTGGAAAGATTGGAACATGTCATTGGGATTTAAGCAACAGCACTAGGTTGGTTTAAATCATATCTATCAGATAGATTCCAAATTCTTCATGTTAATGATGATTCCTC
The DNA here is from genome assembly GCA_016801885.1 of Toxotes chatareus. Classification (NCBI taxonomy): domain Eukaryota; kingdom Metazoa; phylum Chordata; class Actinopteri; family Toxotidae; genus Toxotes; species Toxotes chatareus. Next base: position 11,527 of record JAFBJY010000123.1, on the reverse strand, counting down.
CAGTTATGCCAGAGTTAGTCAAGGAGTGCCACAGGGTTCTGCGCTTGGACCGATATTGTTCACCTATACATGCTTCCGCTAGGCAACATTATTAGGGAGCAGAGCATAAATTTTCATTGCTCTGCAGATGATACCCAGCTATATTTATCTATGAAGCCAGATGAAACAGATCAGTTAGCCATACTTGTCTAAAAGACATAAAGGCCTGGATGACCTGTAACTTTCTTCTTCGGAATTCAGACAAAACTGAGGTTATTTTGTTTGGTCCTGAACACCTCAGAAACAGTTTATCTAATCATATAGTTACTCTGGATGGCATTAACTTAGCCTCCAATACAACTGTGAGGAACCTTGGATGTCCTTTAACTCATGTATGAAACAAGTCTCTAGCCTTCTTTCACCTGCACAATATAATTAAGATTAGGAACATTCTTTCTCAGAGTGATGCTGAAAAACTAGTCCATGCATTTGTTACTTCTAGGCTGGACTATGTCAAAGTGAGGAAATAAGGTCTTGTTATGTTTTGTCCTGTGCTATGTTGTCTTGTGCATTCAGCTCTTATTTTGTAATCTGTTCTCCTTTTGTGTTCCAGGTAGCTTGCCCTTCCTCTTGAGTTCCTGCCAGTCTGATTGTCTTCCCGCCCTGATTGTTTCCACCTGTTCCCCATTACCTAGTGTCTATATATTGTCTGCGCTCCCTTTGTTCTGTGCCAGTTCGTACTGTCTTTCGATAGTAGAACCAGCGTTTTTGATTAATGGATTAATATTCTTTGCAGACTGTAATGTAAATAATTACCAATCATGACAGCTTTTTGCTTCTGTGCTCTGTTTCCTATCATAACTGTGATCTGCTGAGCACACATTATCCACTAACTGTTCTGTAATCTGAATGCTGGCCCTCTAACGTTGTTCACTGCCAAACCATGTTTTATATGCTGCATGTCCTTTGCCTTCTCTCCTCCATTCCCAGCTGTCCAATCTTCCTCCTTTTCCTCCTTTCACCCAGCCTGGCCATCAGCAGGAGGGTCCCCATCTGAGCCAGGTTCTGCTCAAGGTTTCTTCCTGTTAAAAGGGAGTATTTTCTTGCCACTGTCACCTTAAGTGCTTGCTCTGGGTCTCTGTAAAGTGCCTTGAGACAATTTAGATTGTGGAAGGCGCTTTTAAATAAAACACACTAGCATCCATAAACAACACTGTTGTGTCAGTTAATCATCAAATGTTTATAGTGAAGATGAAAATCTTTATAAATAGTAATTTTTTAAAAGGCTCAGTAACCTGTTGTAGATTTTATCAGCCAAACAGGAGGAAATACTGCATTTCTTGGTGACTATTTTGATCAGTTCAAAACCGTAATGCATTATGTCATTTCAAAGTTATTTGTTATATTACAATATTACTGTATTTGAAATGTAAGGCATTACACTACTATTGCATTATTTTTAAGTTACTCTCACCAAAATTACTGGAAATATGGAATCGCCATTCTAAATGTAGTGCATTATGCTCAATTAGCTTATTACACATCCAGTGGAAGGTGATGTGATATCTGATTGGCTTAAGGCTTAAGGCTAAAAACAGTAGAATATAATAGCCACAGTGATGGCTCATGGCACAATACAAGGAACAATCATTTGAAGAACAGAACAAAGGTCAAAGTCTGGTAAATTGTGGTAGAGATATTGTAACTTTAGGCCAATTCATATTGATTTTTTTTTTTCGTTTATTTTATTCCCACTCTCGTCATCCGCTTGCTTCCTTTTTGCTAACTTCACGTTACCATGGCACCTCTCTGAGTGTTTAGTTAAATTATTGGTGCTATTTCGGAAGTGGAGAGATCTTTAGGTTTCGCACACAAAGTGCATTTAACTGTGATATTCTTCATGTCCTTATTTCTGACGAACTGAAAGTAATAGGCGAACGTACTGTCCAACGTTGGATCTCATGCTGCTGCACTCATCCCTTCTGTTCTTCTGTAGTAAACTAGAAGCTAAGCTAACAACAGGAAATTAAACATTTTGCATGGACTTTGGCGAATTTGTGTTAAACACATAAAACACCACTTCACTCTGGGTAAAAATGCATTGTAACACACGTCATTTGTACCAAGTAAAGTATCAACTGTTTTTTTGGATTGCCTTACATTACCACGTTACAGCAAAAGCAATGCATTACAGTAATTAATTACTTTTGTAACGTGTTAGTCCCAACATTGATTTTGATCAGCAGATTGATCCATTTTCTGCCGACTCTACAGCAGCTGTTACTGTGACGATCAGTCCCTAGAGCAGGGGTGTCCAAACTGTTCCACAAAGGGCCAGTGTGGCTGCAGGTTTTTGTTCCAACCAATGAAGAGCACACAGTGTGACCAATCAGCTGTCTGAAGACTGAGATCAGTTGATTAAATGAGTCAAGTCTGTTGTGCTGCTGCTTGGTTGGAACAAAACCTGCAGCCACACCGCCCGCTAGGGAACAGTTTGGACACCCCTGCCCTAGAGGGACGCCATGACAGCTGTTTTTGAACACTTTTGGACTTTGGCTTAAAATCTTTATAAACCCTTGGACTCTTGAGGACTTTTGTTCAGTTTCTTAAATGTTGGTAGGACTTTGTTTTTTTTTTTTAATTATTTGTGTTTTTGAAATCATGTCACTTTGGTTTTTGTCTCTTGAGTTTTGGTTTTGTCTTTTCATGTTTTATTTTGAAATCCTGGTCCTTGTGTATCTCTTCATGGGTTACTTCCTGTCTTCTTCTGCTTTCTCTCCATTGATGATGGCTGTCCGCCCTGATTTGTGTCACCTGTTGTAAATGACCTCCTGTATATTTAAGTGTTATTGCTCCTCCTGTTCCTTTGTCAGTTAGTCTGTGTCTCAGCTCATGTTTGCACCTGTGGTTCATCTCCTGGAGTTTCTGTTCTTGTCCTGGAGTCTTTTGTTAGTTTTCTTATTTGTTTCCCTGCCTGTGCACCGTCCTGGATTTGCCTCCTGTTTCCACTTTCCTCTCTTATTTTGTTCTATCACAAGTAAGGACGTTTGAGCTTTGAATTAGAGTTTCTGTTTCTTAAGTATTTTCTCCATTTTGGAAGATTTTTAGTTCTTGAAGTTTGGTTTCCTGTTCCTGGATTTTTTTTCCCCAGAATGTTTGAGTTAAACAAACGGACTTTTAATTCACTCATCTGTCTGTCCTGGGGTTTCTACATTTGGGTCCTCTTCCTCATGTTCCTGGCTGCACAGCAGTGTCACACAACAGTTACAGGCAGTGACGACAACTGCAGGACCTCACTAAACACTTTTATAGCCCAAAGTTTGGAGGTTCACAGGTTTGTAGCAGTTCTCTCACTTTGTTTCTAAAGGTCCAGGTTCATTACTGAAGGCTGGATTAACAGAGTCCACAGTGAAATAAAAACAGGCAGCTCTCCACCTGGTCAGTTAATTTTAACTCTGAGTCTGAAAACTGACTCAAAGACTTTGACAGTAAAATATATATTTTTTTATTTATAATGTTGTATTAACACTCACCCTGCCTCAGCCTTCAGTTTTCCTCCTCCTGCTCTGTTTAGTTCAAATGGAGTCTGAACTGACTGACTGAACACTTTCAGTTTTAGCTTTTCCTCCCGTCTCCATTTACCTGTGTGTGTGTGTGTGTGTGTGACAGGTGACAGTGGATTAAGGTGAGCAACATTTGATCTCAGCCTCTGACCCTCAGCACATTATTGTTAGTTTTTCTTTGTAACTTTATAGGTGTCAAACCTGCAACATGTTGAATCTCATGTATAATGTTGGACACAATGAATAATGTGTGAATGATGACAAACTGTGTGTGAAGCTGTTACAGATGATGTGATGCAGACATATTTGTAGTCTTTATTTCCTCAAATTTTCCATCTTTGTTTTACAAAACGTTTTTTTTCATTTAGAGCTTATATGATTCTAAAGATTAAAACAAACCGAGGCTGCCACGTGTCTTTTATTCTTTGCGCCAGTTTAGTGGAATCATGTTGCTATGCTATATGACGTGCCAATAGAACCAGGAAGACCTTACTTTTTCTGTCTCTACAGCAGTTGTTACCGTGATGATCAGCCCCTAATGGAACTATTTTGGATGCTTTGGCAGCAATTTTTTAACAGTTTTGGAATTTTGGTTAAACTCTTTTTAGCCCTTGGACTCTTGAGGACTTTTGTTTAGTTTCTTAAGTGTTGGTAGTACTTTCCTGATTTGATTTTGAAATCATGTCTCTTTGGTTTTGACATTTTCTGTTTTATTTTGAAACCCTGGTCCTTGTGTATCTGTTCATGGGTTACTTCCTGTCTTGGTCTGCTTTCTCTCCGTTGTTGATTGGCTGCCCGCTCTGATTTGTGTCACCTGTTGTAAATGACCTCCTGTGTATTTAAGTGTTGCTCCTCCTGTTCCTTTGTCAGTCTTTGTCTCAGCTCATGTTTGCAACTGTGGTCCATCTCCTGGGGCCTCATGTACTAATGGCCAGTGGTGGGACTAACATGTTACAAAAGTAATTAATTACTGTAATGTATTTCTTTTTGCTGTAACGCGGTAATGTAAGGCATTACAAAATGAAAGTTGGTAATATTTACAAATGTCAGTAACGTGCATTACAATGCATTTTTACCCAGAGTGAAGTGGTGTTTTTTTTTTTCTCGCCAAAATCACTGAAAGATCAGCAGAGGAGAAAAGTCCGTGCAAAATGTTTAATTTCCTGTTGTTAGCTTAGCTTCTAGTTTACTACAGAAGAACAGAAGGGATGAGTGCAGCAGCATGAGATCCAACGTTGGACAGTACGTTCGCCTATTACTTTCAGTTCATCAGAAATAAAGACATGAAGAATATCATAGTTAAATGCACTTTGTGTGCGAAAACCTAAAGATCTCTCCACTTCCCGAAATAGCACCAATAATTTAACTAAACACTTACAGCGGTGCCATGGTAACGCGAAGGTAAGGTAAAAAAGGAAGCAAGGGGATGATGAGAGTGGGAATAAAACAAATCAAAAATACATTTTAAAAAATAATATGAATCAGCCTAAAGTTACAGTATCTCTACCACAATTTACCAGATTTTGACCTTTGTTCTGTTCTTCAAATGATTGTTCCTTGTATTGTGCCATGAGCCATCACTGTGGCTATTATATTCTACTGTTTTTAGCCTTAAGCCAATCAGATATCACCTTCCACTGGATGTGTAATAAGCTAATTGAGCATAATGAACTACATTTAGAATGGAGATTCCATATTTCCAGTAATTTTGGTGAGAGTAACTTAAAAGTAATGCAATAGTAGTGTAATGCCTTACATTTCAAATACAATAATATTGTAATATAACAAATTACTTTGAAATGACAGTAACAAGTAATGAATAATGCATTACGGTTTTGAAGTAACTTGCCCAACACTGCCAATGGCATGTACACATCAAAATGTTGTGTACCCCCATGTTCCACGCATAAGTAGGGATGTACAAAAACACGCACCGCCATTACAAATTTTCGACCTGCCATGAGAATGTTCGTGCAGACCACACACAAACTCATTTGACAGTGCTAAACTACAAAGTACTGAAACTCGCCTTTACACACCAAAATGTCATGTCATCATCTGCCACTTATCTGGGTCCAGGTCTAGGCCCAGGTCACTGCTCGACAATGCACCAAAGTCCTACAGCACCTCCCATGGGTGGTGGACCCATGGGAGGCAGTGCCACCGGAGTGGGGCTCAAACTCACGGTCCCCAGAGATTGAGTCTCGTGCTCTACCAACCGAGCTAACTGGGTGGCCAGTACACCAAAATATGTTCCCCTAAATTTTCTGAAGTCAAGAGGGATTAGAAAACAATATGTATATATATATAACGCTTTTGAGCACTTATGATTTACACGAATGACAAAACAAAACTGCATGTAACCTAATTTTTCCAGATAAATTATGCCGTAAAGTGACTGACACAATCTAAATGAACTGATAATTTTTCTCTGTTTATGTCATGTGAAGATGTTAACACACATCAATGAGTGCTCGGTTGCGAGACACACAATCCATCGCACACATGAAATGAAATGCACTCTCATTCTCACTGAGAAGAAAAAACAGTGTAAATTAAACCACCGTACCACCCTATGGAAAATCAGTGAAAGTAGAAATGTTCTTTAGTCAGATCATTTCAAAAGAAACAAGCAGCCTCAGCAGTCAGTATTAATATACTGATGAGCCAGAAGAACCAGGAAGAACTGATTTTCTGTCGACACTACGGCAGCTGTTACAGGCAGAGACGACAACTGCAGGACCTCAACACACTAAACACTGTTATAGCCCGAAGTTTGGAGGTTCACAGGTTTGTAGCAGTTCTCTTACTTTGTGTCTGAGGGTCCAGGCTCATTACTGAAGTCTGGAGGATCTAACGGTTTGGACCAGTCACTCTTCATAGACAGACAGCTGGATCCTGGACACTCTTCTCTGTCCTCTTCCTCCTCCACACAAACACTCATCTTCTGGACTTCAGTCAGTCTGAGAAGCAAACCAATAAAACAGACTGTGAGCTCAGACACACAAAGAATCAGGAAACACAAGTCTGATCAAGAGTCACAATCAAGACTGAGAGAACAGGAAGTAACTAGACAATTTCCCTTTGGGAAATCGCAAGAGTGGTGCATTGCACCGCTAGTATTCATACCAATGCATTCCTGTATAAGTATATCTGAGTGTGTATCTATATGAGTGTGTGTCCGTTTGTGTGTGTCTGTGTCTCACGCAGACAGGACAGCATCGACAGCATTAGGTGTCAATGTGAGTGTGTGTGTTTATGTATCTATGTCACACAATAGTGTGTGTGTGTTTGTGTGCCTCTGTCCTGTGTGTGTGTCTGTGTGCCTCTGTCAATATTGTGCGGTGCGGTAGCACCGCACAACATTGACTCTATGTGTGTGTGTTTGTTTGTCTGTGTGTGCCTGAGTGGGTCTGTCAATACTGTATTGACTATTGTGTGTGTGTGCGTGTCTCCATTGACTCCATTAACATTGGAGTCAATGGAGCAGTTGAGAGCTCCTCTTGTCGCTAAAAGGCACGCCAAAGAAAAACCGTAAATCCTACAGAAAAAATGAACACATTGTGAGAGAGAGGACAAGCGTGGCTACAACTTTGGAGAATTTCACTGCTCTACAGTAAAATTTGTGGCCGTAGTCATCGTGTAAAGAAAAAATTTCAGAGAGTTTTTTTAAAGCCTCTCCACTCTAACCTCCCACTCTAGCCCGGAACATTCCGCAATACACACTCATTGAAAACCCTGAATTTTTTCAAATTCACTCATGATCAATTAGGGCTCACAGTTCAAAAACTACACAACTTAGGAAAAAGTTGAATACACCCCGAATACACAAGACTTGTGTCTACATTTTACAGTTTGAATGGTGTTTCTAGGTGAAAGTATGCCAGAGCAGTTGATGTTTGAAAAAGGGGGAGAATTTGCGACTTTTTTGAAAATTTCCCATTCATTCTCTATGGGAAATTTTTCGCAGTTTTTTGCGAATAACTTTGCGAAACGTGAATATTCTGGAAAACAAAATACAAGCACACCGAGTCCGATTGAGCCGCACGTTTTGATGTATCATTTGTTAGTGTGCGCTCAACGGTGTGGGACGAGTTACGAACCGAAAATTGATACGGAAGAAGAAGAAGAAGAACCGGAGAACAATAGTGTGCATGCAAAGCAATGCACCACTAATAATACACACACACACAGTTTATTATCATTATTTATTATCATGATGTTTATTATCATTATTAGTGATCATTATTAGCGGGCCGAGACGGGCAAGCAGGCAGCAGCGGACAGGAGGAACAGCTGAGCTGACTGCAAGTAAGAAACAGCTGAGTGCTGGTCAGACGGTCGCTGCGCTACCTTATTCTAAGAGCCGGTGAGCAGCGTGAGAGGAATGCTTCGGCCGAATCGTGTGTGTCCGCTGCCGAGACCCAAAGGAGTCGCTGCCGTGTGTGGATCCAGGCCGCCGTCACACCATAGACGCACGGTGCTAGAGGGGGAAGCCTCTGATGAAAGTGGAGGGGTTCCACCCCTCCTGCGGTTAAGTTCCCCTCTATTTCTTCGAACATATTGGTCGAAGTAGAATTTTTAGTGACGCCGTTTTCCTGTGATGATTTATCTGTCTTCCCTTGTTCTTGAGGGTTTTTGATATTTTTGGACAGGTTTGACACCTCAGGGTTCGGTCATTTCCTTCCCAAACTATCATAGTAATCTTTGTGGATTGGGCCTTATTGTGTTGTGTTGGTTTCTTTTGAGTTTGTTGTGTTTCTTTACTTACTCATATATATATATATACAATCAAGCCCGAAATTATTCATACCCCTGGCAAATTTTGACTTTTATTTTTATTCAACCAGCAAGTGTTTTCTTGATTGGAAATGACACAGGCGTTAAAAGCAACTTTAAGTTAAAATTTGCCAGGGTATGAATAATTTCTGGCTTGACTATATATATATATATATATATGTGTGTGTGTGTGTGTATATATATATATATACACACACACACATATATAGTTTTGTCAGTATTCACCCCACATAAGTTTTATTGATTTTGTTTCTGGGACTGTATACATCGTAGGGAAGACTCATAGGTAGCTGGCCAACCCTGACAGATACCTCATTTTGTCTTCCCCTCAAGCAGCCACACAGAGGCCTGCTGTCCAGAGGGACATCTATGTTTGGGCGAGTGGACAGCCGTGGGACTATTTTAATTTGATTACCCAGAGTACTCTTTTCTATTATCCATTGTTTTTAGTCTACTTTTGTAATAAAAATATTTATATATTTTTAACTGAACCTTCCCCTGACTTTTGTTGCTTTGGTCCCCACAGAGAAGAGTATTTCATACTGTCATGGTCACTCCACTTTCGGTGACAACGGTGGATTAAGGTGAACAACCTTTGATCTAAGTCTCTGACCCTCAGCACATTATTGTTGTTAGACTTTGTTTGTAACTTTATAGGTGTCAAGCCTGAGATCACATTTGTGTTAACCCTGTTTACATGATCAACAAGGCCTAGTTAAAATGCTGGTAGTTGTTATGAACCTGCAACATGTTGAATCTCATGTATAATGTTGGACACGATGAATAATGTGTGAATGATGACATACTGTGTGTGAAGCTATTACAACTGATGTGATGCAGCTAAAAGGTTGTGAGCAGACATATTTGTAATCTTTATTTCCTCAAATTTAACATCTTCATTTTACAAAATGTTGAGAGCTTTTTTTTTCATTTAGAGCTTGTATGGTTCAAAAGATTACGTGTAAATTAAGCCACTGTACCACCCTATGGAAAATCAGTGAAATCAAGTAAAAATGTTTTTAGTCAGAAACAAAGAAAACAAAGAAACAAGCAGCCTCAGTATTAATACACTGATGAGCCAGAAGAACCAGGAAGAACTGATTTTCTGTCGACACTACGGCAGCTGTTACAGGCAGAGACGACAACTGCAGGACCTCAACACACTAAACACTGTTATAGCCCAAAGTTTGGAGGTTCACAGGTTTGTAGCAGTTCTCTTACTTTGTGTCTGAGGGTCCAGGTTCATTACTGAAATCTGGAGGATCAAACTCTTTGGACCTGTCACTCTTCATAGACAGACAGATGGATCCTGGAGACTCTGCTCTATCCTCCTCTTCCTCCACACAAACACTCATCTTCTGGACTTCAGTCAGTCTGAGAAGGAAACCAGTAAAACAGACTGTGAGCTCAGACACACAAAGAATCAGGACAAACAAGTCTGATCAAGAGACACATGCAAGACAGAGAACAGAAAGTAAAACTAACACACACACACACACACACACACACACAGACTAACAGAGTCCACAGTGAAATAAAACAGGCAGCTCTCCACCTGGTCAGTTTATTTTAACTCTGAGTCTGAAAACTGACTCAGAGACTTTGACAGTAAAATAATAATGTTGTATTAACACTCACCCTGCCTCAGCCTTCAGTTTTCCTCCTCCTGCTCTGTTTAGTTCAAATGGCGTCTGAACTGACTGAACACTTTCAGTTTTAGCCCTCTACATTTACAGGAAGTCACACAATCTGTCTCTCTGTGTGTGTGTGTGTGTGTGTGTGTGTGTGTGTGTGTGTGTGTGCACTTACCAACCCAGCTAAGTCTGACATTTTTTAGGTCACTGCTTGGACATGCCTTAAATCAGCCTAAAATAATGTCTAACATGCTCTGGTAAGGTTTATTAACTTTCTTCTAAGAGGTCTACTCTTGGTGTGTGAGTGTTTAAGTACCTACTCATGAGTGCCCCTACTGGTTTTAACAATGAATTTCACCCACCCATTACACACACGTCACTTTTCACACTCCTCAAGCTCAGCTTTAATGGTCATCTTAGATTTCACTGTATTAAACTCAAGGGTTACCTACAATGCAGCATTTAAATAAAAATTTCAGCAGTAAGACACTATTGTAGTTTAAATGAATAAAAAAAACAAAAAAACAAAAACAAAGACAAATGAATAACAGACTATGCTTAATTTTTTGTTCCCAAAATACTGGTCTGACCACATTTCACAATCACAGGATTTTTATTTTTTTTAACTTTGTGTGCTCGGTCTAGACAGAGATGGAATTCAAGGAGTTTAAAGTCAAAGTCTGTTTAAAATAGTCAAATTAACCAGGATACAAAGACATAAAATGAAAAAGACAGTGTTAAGATTAGTTATTTTAAGTTCATATTACTAGACCTTAAAATAAATACAGTTTCAATCAATTTATTTATGTAATTGTATCCCCAAGGTTCTCAAAAGGTCCACAGTTGCACTGTACCAATGACATTGGTCCCCTGTTATATGGCTCATGATGACACAAGTGCATTAGCTGTATTAGCTTTAATTTTATATTATAAATATGTAATATTATTTACAAATATGCTATTATGCTTTTGTAAAAACACATCAAGGCTTCACAACCCTAAATAGAAATCAGTCCAAAAATGCTGAATTAACTTTAAAAAAAGTTTATTTAAAGTGCTTTTAGGCCCACACATACACTCCTAAACTGAGGGTTTCTCTCTTCCTTTTGCTGCACTCCAAAGACAGAAATGGCTTTCCATATAATAAACAGAGTTTATCACATAAAAGATCTCATAAGCTCACTATAAGTGAGTGAGTTGCTAATGTTATGACTGATACAATTATATGATTTATTATTACAAATGCTCCGTTAACATGAATTACCAATGCTATGACCCTTACACTGATGACACGGTTCAACTGATGACATCGCAGTGACATGACAGAGACACCAAGTTGTTTATAAACAAGACCTGTGGTCTTTCAGGATCAGATCTCACCCACACCTGCAGTAAACTTTACAAAGTCTAGAAAAGACTTTGAAGCTCCCCTCGTCCACTACTGCAGCTGCCCTGTGCCCCACTACTGCAGACAGCGGCCACTACTACTGCAGGGGAGCCCACTACCCTGCACTGTTGACTGCAGTAGACTTGATGACTAGATCATGATGG